>VMDO01030780.1:0-20870 GCA_007922755.1 Pedetes capensis
TTTAAAAGTAACATAAGCAGTAACCATTGGGCATACATATGTACATATATATGCGTGTATATATACATATATGTGTATATATGTGTACATATATGTATATGTGTGTATATATGTGTGCATATATACATATGTGTGTACATATACATATATATTTGTATATATATGTATATATGTGTATATATATATGTGTTTATATATGTATATATATGTATAATAATGGGGTAAATTTGTTTTGTTATGCTTAAGTGAAAATACATAATGTACAAATCTATGTGTAATTTCATATTTAAAAGTAACATAAGCAGTAGTCATGGGGCATACATGTGTACATATATATGCGTGTGTGTGTGTATATATATATATATATATATATATATATATATACACATATATATATGTGTATATATATATATGTATATTGGGAGAAGGACCTGGCAAACCCCTCCCAAAAATCAATCTGCCATTGAAAACCCTATGAACAGCAGAGAAGCACTGACAATAGTGTTTCCCCTCTTGTACAGAGGGTCGAGTCGGATAACAACTCGACGGCACCTAACAACAACACAATATATGTATATATGTGTATATATGTGTGTGTGTGTATATACGTATGTGTGTATATATACATATATATTTGTATATATGTGTGTATATATGTATATATGTATATATGTATATATACATATATATGTGTGTTTATATATATGTGTGTATATATACACACATATATATGCACACATGTATGCCCCATGGTTACTGCTTATGTTACTTTTAAATATGAAATTACGCATAGATTTGTACGTTATGTGTTTTCACTTAATCATAATAAAACAAATTTAACCCCTTTATTAATTATTTTTGAATGATAATTTTATAGATATCATAATATGACATTCAACACCAGTGTGATAATACCTTTGGCTGTATTTCTGACATATGGCTTACAAAATTAACAACCATACTAAGGAAAACATACTCAGGAAGTTTTCAGAGTCAATATGATCTTAGGACAACTGGTACGATCCTGAATGAAGATTGTTTGATGTCCAGAGATTGTGCTCAGTGTCAGAACACAACTTTTAGTCAACAATTGTGATTTGTAACATTCTTGGAGATATTGAAATTTTCTCCTAGATTTTTGCAATTAGGAGAAGTTCAGTTTTGATTTCCAGTGCTGTTGTGGTTATTTATTTTTCTGTGTTCTCCATGTATGTTTCTTTGGGGAGTTAGGAGTGGAAGACTAGGAGGTTAATATCAAGTGTCAGTTAAAATAGGAGACTGAACAATATTTTCCAATTGAAGAAAATGAATTACATCTCAGATTTCCCCTTCACTTCTCATTTAAGACTGAAATATGGGCTCTGGAATCTTGAAGGAAAGAAATGGGGCCAAAAGATCAGATTTTGTACAGTACCTGAGCCTGACAAAATGATGTGCACAGATAATGTATTGTTCTTTTCATGGTCCAGGAAAACCTATCACCTTTACAAGTATTCAAATTTGGCTAAAGTTTTCCAAAGAAAAAGTGAAAATTTCTGGTTTCATATTTTATTATAGAACACATTCCTTTGAAAAAAGTTTTGTATTATGTGAAAAGCTCACTTTTTTATAAAATTAAGGCAATTTACTTTTAGAGAAGAAATGAACGATTTAAAATTACATAAATAAATATATAAAATGTATTATTTTGTGTGAGTTCTTATAGGTTCTGATATTGCATTGCTGAGGAATGGTAAAATTGATTGTTGTTGTTGTTGTTGTTATGTGTTGTCAAGCCAGGCCTGACTCATGGTAACTGTATGTACAACAGAACTAAATACTCCCTGATATGGTTCTGTACACAATCTTTTTTTAGGTTTGAGCCCATTGTTACAGTCACTGTGTTTCTTCTCATTTTGAGTTGTGCCACATCAGCAAAAGGAGATCCTATGGGCTTTACTCCATTCCCATCAAGTTTGACTCTACTTTGAAGAGGCAACTCTTCCCCAGTCATCTTTTGAATGGCTTCCAACCTGGGTGACTCATTTTCCAACACTATATTGGACTGTACTTCTCTGCTATCTATAGGATTTTTTTTTTCAGTACTGGGGGTTGAACCCAGGGCCTTCCACTTGCATGTGCTGCAAGAGCTGGACCACTGAGCTGCATCCCCAGCCCTTTATTTACTTTTATTTTTTTGAGACAGGGTCTTGCTAAGTTATGCAGACTGCCTCTGGTTTCGAACTTGAGATCCTCCTGCCTCTGCCTCCTGAGCTGCTGTTCTTACAGGCATGTGCCACCACACCCGGGTCCCATAGGATTTTCAATGACTACTTGTTTGGGGAGTAGGCTGCCAAGTCCCTCTCCCTAGTCTACCTTAAAGTGGAAGCTCAGCTGAAACCAACATTGGTGGCCCTGGTGGTATCAAAAATACCAGTGGAATAGCTTTCAGCATCACAACAACACAGGAACCCCCACAGCATGACAAGCCGATATTAATGGTCTAAAATAGATTACACATATTTGTTAAAAAGATGAAATGTAAGATAGATAGATGTGATATGAACCAAGAACATAACATATATTTAACAATAATAAAAATTAGTATATGAATGAATGGTAGATGTATTAATAAAAAGACTTCAAAAATAAGTTCTGCTACAATTGGTCAAATATAGAATTTGAAACCTTATTTATACATTGCAAATCATGCAATTTATATAAAACAATTGACACAAATATTTGGATTAGTTTTCTATAAGTCAATCACTGAAGAAAGTGAATTGTTTAAAGTAGTTTTTTGAGAGAAGGCAAAATCTTTCAGGTTCTCAGATTCAAAAGCCATTATTATCAAAAGAGCATTATAAATCAGTAAGGAATTGAAATTAGAACTACAGCAACTAAAATGTTCCATCAAACATTCAGCTCATGTCAGGAATTTCTTGCCCTTATAATTAAGCTCAAGACAAAGGAAAGATTACAATTATTTGTTTTGGAATAAACACTATATAGCTATTATAGAATTTGTGTACTTATTTTTCACAGTAAAGCTTAAATGCAGTATGAAGGCTTAGTTATTAATAGTGTTATTTATTATATAATGATTTATGTTATTAAAGGATTTTTTTTTAATCTGGAGACTAATAAGAAATGAGTTGAACAATTAGCTAGTGAATTCAAACAACTAAAGCAGAAAATTTGAGTAATTTTCTTTCATTTCAAATAAAATATTAAGTAAAAGAAACTAATGCCTTTCTTAGAAACTGTTTTGAATTCTTTCTACCAAAATAACGACTAGCTTTAATGGTTTATGATAATGCCTGTTGTGAGAGGATTAGATGATGTATTTGTCTATTAGTCTCAGACATAGGAAAAAAACACTTCATGTTTTATCATAAAGGTATTATTATGGAATTATCTTGATCATAATGTTTGCAAATGTTACCTAAACCTGAAAAGGAAATACTAGGTATGAGTTAAACAAATAAAATAAAATAATAAATTAGGAAACACATGAACAATCCTCCCTTGATGAAATACCATCATATTATGATTCCTAAGGGTTTACTTTAATTAAAAAAAAACAGAACACAGAAACTTTTCAGGACATGAAAATATAAAGAGTAATGTAATACTTTAATGTTGTTGTTGTTGTTGTTGTTGTGGTTGTTAGGTGCCGACAAGTCGGTATCTGACTCATAGCGACCCTCATAGGGTTTTCAATGGCTGACTGTTTCAGGATTGCCTTGGGAGTGGATTGCTAGGCCCTTCTCCCATTTTTGCAGTGCTGGGAATTGAACTCGGGACCTCAGAGACTGCAGGGCAGCGCTCTACCAACTGAGCTAAATCCCAGCCCTACTTTAATGTTAGATATGTAAGAAATTACAAAATTAATAATACACTTACATCAAGAAATGACGGAAAGAATATAAAATATAAAAATAAAGTAAGAGATCATACAAGATGCTCTATTTGTAAGCAGAAGGCATTTCTAGGAAGACATAATAGCTTAAATTTCAAGCACCTCATTTGTAAACACCTTTTCCCAGGTATTATAATTTATTTTGACTTGTAATTTGATAGTCTGGAAAATGTGCATTGGATAGATTCACATCTAATGAGTAAGTCAGACATTCTCGTGGATGTTAGTGTATATGTGTACTTACACAGTGAGAAAGAACAGAAGAGACAAAACAGGTGGTAAGAGATAGGAAAGCAGCAAGTTTAGAAGGTAGGAGAAAGGATAGATTTTCTTGATTCTGAATATTTTGAACTTGCTGCTAGTTTTGGTTTTGTGGTTTTCAGGTTTAGGAATATAGCTTCATTTATGTTTTAAGTTAAAATTAGAATTCATATAAGATTCATCTTTGTTGCTAGTACCTTTCTCCCTTTTTAGCTTGATTGTTTTTTCCATATTACTTCTATCTTAGCACTTATTTTAGCAAGATACACAAGTGAGAAAACATACTGAGATAATAAAGTATGGTTTATCTTTATGTTGTATATTTACAAAAATAGATGGGTTTGCTTATTATGAATATCTGGAAGGGTAAGAGAAAGAAATAATGCAGAGGTAACTCTCTATTTATACAGACTGTACATGAGCTATCTGTTCATTTTTCAAAGATTACTTAGGCTGACATTAATGAGATTGAAAAATTGTATTTTGGCTCATGTTAATTAGCTTGATGTTTTGTCCTATTATCTTGACATTTTGACCAATCTCTCAGGACGTGACCTTACTTACAGCTCCTAAAATGGAAGAAATGACTTTCATCAGTAGTTACTCACCAAACATGGTACTTGGCTAAAAAAACATAGAAAAGTGTGACATTAATGCATATGGGTTTCTCTTTTCTCTGTTTATATATATATTTCTATTTTTACATAAGGCTGTATATTAAAAATTATCTTAAATTGCACATATGCATCTATACAAAGTACAGCAATGCTATAAATAAAATAAAGTATTTAAGGTACTTAAAGGAAAAATGAAAAATATGCTTGATGAAATTGTTTTGTGACAAGGTTTTGAAGCATCATCTTTTATTTTATATAAACAAATGCTATGGATTAAAGTTTTTGAGCTTTATAAATCTAGAAATTACAACAAAGCATTCAAGGCTTGGTTTTTGTCTGTTTTTAATAAAGGTGAGCTGCATTTTGTCTTCATTTGCTAATCTCCAATATAGGCAGGGTTTAATTCAGGAAAAAAATCATAAAAACTAATGTTCACTGGAGGAAATTTATCATTCACTTAATTACTGCAGGTGAAAACAACTATATGCAGACATTGACATATTAGTCTTCTTGTACACCAGATAGTGAATGATTTTTGGAAGCTCACAGAAACGTTAAAAAACCTGACCACTTACATTACATCCCATAATTCTGTATTTTTTTTGTTTTGTTTTGTTTTGTCACAGAATGTATGTTCCATGTCAAGAGGCAGCATACAATTTTTCAAACATATCTTATGTGTTCTCTGTTCTAGACATTGTTGTTGTTGTTGTTGTTAGGTGCCATCAAGTCGGTATCCAACTCATAGCGACCCTTTGTACAACAGGGGAAACACTATTGTCAGTGCTTCTCTGCTGTTCATAGGGTTTTCAGTGGCAGATTGATTTTTGGGAGGGGGTTGCCAGGTCCTTCTCCCAGCCTACAGCTTCTGGTGTTCCCAGGCGGTCTCCCATCCAGGTACTAACCTGGCCCGACCCTGCTTAGCTTCCGAGATCTAACGGATCAGATGCCACAGGGCTACAGCTGCAGGCATTCTAGACATTACTGTGTGATATTTTTTCTCAACCAAAATGCTTCCCTGCTCATTGATCCGTTGAACATGTGTGTGCCTTCTTTGGTCAACTGATCGAATTCATCATTTAAAGATCCTTTAAACCAGTTGGTTGGGAGAATTAAAATTTAAAAATCCACATCTTAGTCACAGACACCTGTGTTCATGATGATGGTCTGATCGTACCCCTTGATAATATGTTTTATAGTATAGTTGTCCTTAAAGTCGGAAAATTATTCTGGTGAGACTGATCTAATCATATGAACTCCTTTTTTTGGTTTTATTTTGTATTTTTGTAGTACTGTGTGGGGATGGGGGTTGAACACAGGACTTCATGCATTCTAAGCAAGTGCTCCACCACTGAGCTACACCCAAAACCTCTTTAATTTTTAAGACAAGGTCTCAGTTAGTTGTCCAACCTGCCTCTGCCTGGAACTCACTATCTTCCTGCATCAGCTTGGGTCACAGGTGTGTGCCATGGTGCCAGGAAAAAATCATGTGAGCTCTTTTGAAATTAGGTAATTTTATCTGGTTAGTGTAGGCCAGAGGAAGTCAGAAAGATCTGAAGGGAGATAAAGATTTCTACAGGTGTACTACTGTGGCATCTGATCCCATCTGACCTTGGAAGCTAAGTAAGATCCAGCTTGGTTAGTACTTGGATGGGAGACCTCTTGGAAACACCAGGTGCTGTAGGCTTGGAAGAAGGACCTGGTAACCCACTCCCAAAAATCAATCTGCCATTGAAAACCCTATGAATAGCAGAGAAGCACAGACAATAGTGTTTCACCTGTAGTAGGCAGGGTCGTTATGAGTTGGACATGGACTTGACCACACATAATAACAACAATTACCCATTTAACAGTCAACCACATTCCTACCACCAGACTATAACCATATACGATCATTTTCAGATTGATAGACAGAAAAACTCAGTATCTTGCTACAAGACATATTACCTCTCAGGTCTTTGTAGTTTTTGGTTTAAACTACCATGATGAAGTAATTATTGATTTTCCATTTGATCTCAACATACACATTATAATCATGCCGTTGGATTCTGTTTCACAAGGAGTCAAGTATCAGAACTTTCTTATTTCTTGAGCATTATTGCTGACTAGGTCTTTTGCAATAGTTCTCCATCTAAACTGCCTATCTCAGATCTTTCGTCTGTAAAATGGGAATGAACTAAAATTTTCCTATCAGTATAGCACACTTAACACTTTAACTGACATGACATAAGCCCCCAATATATCCATTCATAGTTATAAATATTGTAGTAATATTTTTTGTATTTAGAGAGCTCTTCAAGTATAGAAATAATTAAACATTCATATTAGGGCATTAGAGGAAAAACTGAAATAAATAAGAACACATCAGAATGAAAACTACAATGTATCAATAAAAAGGAGGACACAAGAAGAATATTTTCAAAGAGCATTTTAATTTTGAAATGTATCCTGAATGTAGGATGTAAGTGCAGAGGGTAAAACGTAATATTTAGAGCAATAATCTGATATGTGTAAAGGCTATAAATTTAAACATTCTGGTGAAGAAAAATTTAAAAATTTGTCAAAAATAAGAGTGCAAAGGTAAACATGTTTATCAGATACTGAATAAGGTTCATTTCATCCAGGAAATTTCTTCTTAATACTACACTGATTTAGGACCTCATACATTGTCTTCTGTTTACACTCACTGTCAAACCATGCATACCATATTGTAATTAGTGATGAACTCAATAGTATGAAGTTTGTGGTTTTCACTGCTATATGCTAAGAACCTAGCAAATAATAGGTGATCAATAAAAATTTTGACAGTAAAACTAATATAACTACAGTATATAATTTTAGTTTTATATTTCTACTTATACTAATAATATAATGAATTCAATTATAGTCATTTAAAGATTGATTGATTATATACATAAGAATTTATGATAAAATTGCATATAATAATTACATAATTAATTTACAATTAATCACTATAATCATGTATTATTATATTAATCATGTACCTTGCTTGGTTATATTAGTTTCAGCAAACTTGGCATGTGGGCTAGAACATGCCATGATACATACTTTTATATGGATCATAGGCCAAAATTGTATTTCATAGATGAACAATTTACAGGTGAACATATCAACTTTACCTTATAACAGAAAATGCTAACTATGAAGTTTAGTTAAGCAGTATATTATCCTTTCCTCCTCTCAAAATAATCATCCTCTAATTATTATTAATACCAAGTTTTTATTGTATTTTTAATACTGTTCAAAATATAAAAGTTTATCTCTTTAGGTAAGAGTTATCATCTATAAGGTGATTAACTCATGGTTTGCAAAACCAAAAATATTTACTATCTGACCTTTTGCACAAAGTTTAATGACACATACTCAATGAAGTAATTAAAAGTATTTAGTTAAGTGATCATATATGGGCAAAATGTATAGGACTAAGAAGGGAAGATGAAGTATCCAGTGATTAGGAAGTCAAGATAGCTGTTACCATCTCATAGACATAAACGACAAGGGAATGCAGAAATTAGTATCACTCAGTAGGAAATGCAATTACTGGAGTGAACTAATCATAGAAGCTGTGACCTTAATGAACTCAACTTATTGCAAACTCTTTCACAAGAGTGAAGAATAAGTATCTAGACAAGTCTGCTAAATAGATTCCTTGACCTCATCCCGTTGCCTTCCTCAGTCCCCCACAATTGTCCAGTTGATCTAACTCATCAGTAATTCAGAGGACAAGGGAGCCCAAAGTGATTGAGTTCATGGAGTTCAGGCCCCCTGGTCATGAATATAGTTGGAGAGATTTGGAGTGACAGATAGAAATTGTCAACATAAAAGGGAAAACACCAGTTGGAATTTAGATATAAGCATATGGAATCAAAAAAGGCAAAATGGGCAGAATATATAAAATCCACATGCACTTGGATGACTGTCAAATTTATTGATCTTTATGAGATTTTGAGAGAGAATTATTTGCTGTTAGAAAAGTATATAGGAACCCAAAAGTAGTACAGGTATTTAATGAACAAAGAATGATGGCTTGCAAAGTAGTGATAAAAATGAAAATCTATTACAAATTTTACCTCCAAAATTATAGCAATTTAATATTCAAGTCATATTTTTTGCTCTGCATCTACCATGGAAACATAGGAACGTGATAGAAGAATTCAACTTCTTCTGCTCAAAATGTATGTGTAAGTGAATATAAACTAATTTTAAAATAGTTGGCAAATTTTACCATTTTTTATTTACCACTATTATCACTCCTATAGCCATACTACCGTGGCGTCTGATCTCATTAGATCTTGGAAGCTAAGCAGGGTTGGGCCTGATTAGTACTTGGAGGGAAGACCACCTGGGTATATCATGTGCTATAGGCTTAGGAGAAGGACCCAACAACCCATTCCCAAAAAACAGAGAAGCACTAGCAATGCTGTTTTGCCTATTGTAAGTAGGAACTATGAGTATCCTATTGTCACTATGAGTTGGACACTGATTCCAAGGCATATAACAACAACAACAACAACAACAAACATTACCACTGCCATTCAACAAGAGTTATCAAGAATTCTTACTGAGCTAATGCCACAATTTCCAAACTGACTCTTAGAATCCATTCATGTCTTCCAGTTGTCTGTCACATAAAACCCTGAATGGACTTGTCATTTCTGTTATTTTCTTCTACTGCTCAAAACCATATAAGATTCTCTCATCTCAATTAATAGAGCAACCCAAATTTCTTCTTGTATTGTTTCCTCAAAAATGAATTCTTCCTCTAAGTTAGTCAACCCATGTTGTTCAGAGAAAATCATCTGCATCTAAGAGATTCACTTTGAAAGATCAAAAAACAAACAAAAAAAGAAATAGAAAGAGTAATTGTTAATGAATTTTTGAAAAGCTAGTTTTCATCTGAAAGCATGTTATTTATACCAGTTACATCTTACTGCTCCACTTGGCTGTCACCTGGTCATGCTGTGGGGCCTTGAGTGTTCTTGTGATGTTGAAAGCTATGCCACCAGTATTACAGATACCAGAAGGGCTGCCCATGGTGGATAAATTTCAAGGACAAGGACTCAACAGCCACTCCTGAAATAATTAGCCATTGAAAAGCCTATGAGTAGTAGAGAAACACAGTCAGATATAGTGCCAGAAAGTGAGAAACCCAGGGTAGAAGACACTCAAAGGATAACTGGAGAAAAGTCACCTTCTCAAGGTAGAGTTGACCTTAATGATGTGCGTAAAGCCTCTGGACCTCCTTTTGCTGATGTGGTATAACTAAAATTGAGAAGAAACAACTGCAAAGGTCCATTAATAATTGGAATGTGGAACGTACATAGTATGAATCTACAGAAATTAGAAATCATCAAAGTGAAATGGAGTGCATATACATCAATATTTTAGGCATTGATGAGCTACAATGGACTAGCATTGGCTGTTTTGAATCAATTAATCCTAATGTCTACTATGCCAGGAATAATAACTGTTGGGCCCCACGTTTGGGTGCCAACTATGTGGGGCACTCACCTCCCAATCTGGCCTAGAGGTTCGGATGAGCGGCGCTGCCACGCACACAGATACTAATCACAATTCACTCGAGACACTCAGGTGAGGGGCGCAGACTCCTGCAGCCCTCAGGACCCCGGAGGAGACTGGAGAAAGGAAAAGCCTCAGGTGCTTTTGCCTTCCAGGGGCAAACACCTGTGTTGGTCATCTCGGTGGTCACTAGGAGACAGCTATTGCTTCGTCAGTGATCAGACAGAGAGCAGGTTCTTTTCCTTGTTGATGATTGCCGTGGGAGAGCATTCTTTCCTCACCAAAGTTCCGGGGAGAGCAGTGGGAGAGGTGTCTCCTCATTGGTGGTCAGGGCAGGAATGGGTGAGAAGGCAAAAAAAGGGTCCAGTTGCCACAAGGCAGCTCCTTATATAGTTCGCCCACGGAATGGCCTCAGCCAATCAGCTTTCAGTCCAATTGTCCAATCAGGAAGGGTTTTGTACAAACATGCAACCAAGTTACTTTCGTTTTCCCTAGATTTCCAATTTACAAACCAGATATTCCAAAGCCGTTTTCCCAGTTTGGGAGTTTTTGCCAGTTTCCTCCCAATTTTTCCCTACAATAACTTAAAGAGTAAAAGGGTTGAGTTGACCATCAAAAAAGACATCTCAAGATCTGTCCTGAAGTACAACGTTGTCAGTGATAGAATAATATACATATGCCTACAAAGAAGGCCAACTAATGACTACTATTCAAATTTATGCATCCCCAACCTAAACCACAAATGAAGGGAAGATTATTACCATTTTCTGTAGTCTGAAATTGATTGAATATGCAATCATGATGTAGTGACAATTATTAGTGATTGGAATGAAAAAGTTGGAAACAAAGAAAAAAGCTAGATAGTTGGAAAATATGGCCTTAGTGACAGAAATGATGCTGGAGATTGCATGATAAAATTTTGTCAAACCAATGACCTTTTCATTGCAAATATGTTTTTTCACCAACATAAATGGTGACTATACACATAGACATCACCTAAATGGAACATAAAGGCACAAAATTGGCTATGTTTTGGAAAGAGCCAATGGGAAAACTCAATATCAGAAGTCAGAACAAGACCTGTTTCTGATTGTGGATTAGATGATGAAGTGTTCATATTCAAATCCAAACTGAAATTGAAGAAAATTTGAACAACTGTGCTAGAGACAAAGTGTGATCTTGAGTATATCCAACCTGAGTTCAGAGACCACCTCCAGAACAGATTTCATGTGTTAGACACTAATAATGGAAGACCAGATGTGTTGTGGCATGAAGTCAAATATATCATTCAGGAGGAAAACAAAAAGTTAGTTGAAAAATAAGGAAAAGGGAAAAGACCAAATTACATGTCAAAAGAGACTCTGAAATCAGCTAAAGGAAAAGGAAGACATGATGAAGTTGAATAACTAAATAGATTTCAACAGGCAACTCGAGGAGACAAAATCCAATATTATAATGACATGCGCAAAAAACTAGAGATAGAAAACCAAAAGGGAATAAAACACTGTTTTTCTCCAGCTTAAAAAATTGAAGAAAAAGTTCAAACCTCAGGTGGTAATAGTGAATAATATTTGTTATTGTTAGCTGTGGTCAAGTCAGATCCCACTCATAGTGACCCTATGTTCAATGGAACAAAACACTACCTGACACTGTACCAAACTTAGCAATATATCAGTGATTCTCTGCTATTCACTGGGTTTCCAATGGCTGATTGTTTGGGGATTATATTAGGAATGAGCTACTAGGCCCTTCTCCCATTTTTGTGATGCTAGGGATGGAACCAAGGGTCTCAGAGAGTGTAGAACAGCACTCTACCAACTGAACTAAACCCAAGCTCCAGTAAATGTTACTATGGGAAAAATATTAAAAGATGCAAGAAATATCATAAGGACATGGAAGGAATACACAGAGTCATTACACTAAAAAAAGAATTGGGGGATGATCAGGCACTTCAAGAGGTTGCATATAATCAGAAACCAGTAGTACTGAAGGAAGAATTGGAAGCTACCTTGAAGGCATTGGTGAAACACAAAGCTCCAGAAATTGATGGAATACCAATTGAGTTGTTTCAACAAACAGATGCAGCACTGGAGGTGCCCACTTGTCTGTTCCAACAGATATAGAAAACAGCTACTTTGACAATTAACTGGAAGAGACCAATATTTGTGCCTATTCCCAAGAAAGGGGATCCAACAGAATGTGGAAATTATTGAACAATATCAATATACAATACATAAGTAAAACTTTTGGTAAAGATCCTTTAAAAGTGACTACAATACTATATTAACAGAGAACTGGTGGAATATCAAGAAAAGGTTCTGGAACTCACAGTGTACTAGAGTTCCTTTTTCCCCACATCCTTGCTAGCATTTTTTTGTTTCTTTGGTTGATGCTAGTCATTTTGATTGGAGTGAAATTATATCCCAAAGTAGTTTTATTTGTATTTCCTTAATGACTAAGGATGTTATATATTGTTTCATATGATTCTTGGCCATTTGTATTTCTTCTTTTGAGAATTTTTTTTTCAGTTTATTTGCCCATTTTTAATCACATACTTTGTTGATATTTAATTTTTTGACTCTATATAGTCTAGATATTAATCCTCTGATATATAGCTGCCAAAGATTTTTTCCCATTTCATAGGTTGTTCCTTCACCTGATCATTTTGTTCTATGCTGTGCAAAAGCTTTTTAATTTCTTTTTATCCCACTTGTCATTCTTGCTATTGTTTCTTGTGCTTCTAGAGTATTAAGATCATTTTCAAAAAATCTTTGCCTATACCTATGTATTGAAGTGTTCTCCATATGTTTTCTTCTAAAAATTTCCAAGTTTCAGGTCTTACATTAAATTCTTTGATCTGTTTTGAATTGATTTCCATACAAGTTGAGAGAGGGATCTAGTTTCAATCTTCAGAAGGACATCTAATTCTCTTAGCATCATTTGTTGAAGAGGTTGTCATTTTTCCAACTTATATTTTTGGCACCTTTGTACAATATCAGGTGGCTGTACCTAAATGGGTTTATTTCTGGATCTTCTTTTCTATTCCATTGGTCTACATGTTTGTTTATGTGCCAGTACTATGCTGTTTTGTGATTATGGCACTATAATATAACTTGAAATCAGGTATTGTGATGCCCTCTGTATTGCTTTTGCTGTTCAGGATTACTCAGGGTTCTTTTGTGCTTCTGTATGAATTTTGTGATTGTTCATTTTGTACGATCTTTTTTAATGGTATTTTTATTAAGGATTTTTTGCTCTAACCTTACCAGGGAAATTGGTCTATGGTGTTAATTTTTGTTGCATACTTATCTAGTTTTGATATCAGAGTAATACTGGCTTCACAGAATGACCCGGGAAGAATCATTTCCATTTTATTTTATCTAAACCCAGCTCAGTTGGTAGAATGCTTCGTTAGCATACTCTTAGGCCTTGGATTCAATCCCCCGCTCCACAAAAATTGGACAAGACCTGGCAGCCCCCTCCTTAAACAATACACCATCAAAACTTATGTGAATTGTAGTGTTTCATTATTTTGTAAATAGGATCACTATGTTCCATAGCCAACTCAACAGCATGTAATAACAATTTTTTTATATAAGATTCTATAAGCATGTTCTGTAATGCTGGCTCTTTGGTCATGAATTACTGTAGTGTGTGCTTTTCTTTGAAGGTCTTTTTTCTCCATCAATATTAAATGATAACTCTGCTGGATATAATGATCTTGGCTGGAATTTCTGGGCTTGAAATATATCATCCCTTGCCTTCCTGGATTTTAAAGTTTGTGCTTAGAGGTCTGATGTTATTCTAATATGTTTGTCTTTGTACGTGAAATCGTATTTTTCTCTTTCATCTTTTAATATTACTTCTTTGTTCAATAATCTTGACATTTTAACTATGATGTGTTTTGGGGGATTCTATTGTAGTCCTGTCTGTATGGGGCTCTAAATATCTCTTATGGTTGGACTTCATTTTTTCCATAGATTTTGAAAATTGTTCTTCTGTAGTCTTGGTGGGTAGATTTTCATTTTTTTAATTGAAAACTTTTAATGTTCACCTTAATATGATTCATTCTGACATGCTTTTAACTGTGACATTTCCATATATGCATTTTGTTGTACATTATTCATATAGGTTCCCCCTTACCCTCTTGTGTGCTTCCTCCCCCATCCCATCCCCTCATCAAAGACTTCTTTACCATTTACTTGTCTTTTTATGGTAATATTTTTCTATATATCTTGGGTTCCAGTTCTGTTTAAGACAGAAACTTTTTCTGTAGTGAATTTTCCTTTTACCTTGTCAGAACTTTTACATGCATTTTCTAGACCATCTATAATAACACCATTCTTAGCATTTTTTCTTTTATTATGGTCCGACCTTTGTATAGGACTTTTTCCTTCTTATAGTTTTGATTCAGCTTCCAAATATGAGTGAGAACATATGGTGTTTTTCTTTCTGAGCTTGTGTTTGTTTACTTAAAATAATTTTCTCCAGTTCCTTCCATTTTGTTGTGAATGCCATTATTTCTTTTGTTGTTGTTGTTGATTTCTGAGTAGTATTCCATTGTGTATATGTACCATAGTTTTTTATCCACTCTTCTGTTGAAGGGCACTTTGGTTGATTCCATATCCTTGTATTGTAAAGAGTACTGCATTGAACATGGAGATGTAGGTGTCTCTGTGGTATAATGACACATCTCCCTTTGGGTAAATTCCCAATAGTGTTATAGCTGGGTCATAAGGCAGATGTATTTTTAGTTTTCTAAGATAGCTCCATATTGATTTCCACAGTGGTTAGACCAATTTACAGTTCCACCAACAATGTAAGAGGGTTCCCTTTTCTCTGAAACCTCACCAGCATTTGTTATTGGTTTTATTGATCTTGGCCATTCTTACTGGCAGAAAGTGAAATTTCAGAGTTGTTTTAACTTGCATTTCCCTAATTGCTAGGTATATTGAGCATTTTTTTCATGTGTTTCATGGCTGTATGGACCTCTTCATTTGAGAACTGTATATTCAGTTCCTTTGCCCATTTGTGTATTGGGTTATTTGTTTTCTTGGGAGTTTTTTTTTTTTTTTCTTGAGTTCTTTATAAATTCTGGTAATTAGACCCTTGCCTGATGTATAGGATGTGAAGATTTTTACCCATTCCATGGGGGTTTCCTTGACTCTGTTAATTGTTTCTTTTGTTATACAGAAGCTTTTTAATTTCATGTAATGCCATTTATCTATTCTTGTTGCAATTTCTTGAGCAATTGGTGTCCTATTAAGGAAATACTTTCCTATGCCTATATGATTAAGTTTATTGCCTATCTTGGCTTCTATAAGTTTTTAAATTTCTGGTTTTATGTTGAGATCTTTTATCCATTTTGAGTTAATTCTCATGCATATTGAGAGATAGGGTCAGTTTTCATTTTTCTGCATGTGGATGACCATGTTTCCCAGTATCATTTGTTGAAAAGGCCGTCCTTTTTCCAATTTACTTGCTTTGCTCCTTTGTCAAAAATAAGCTGGCTATAGGTGTGATGAGGTATTTCTGGGTCTTCTATTCTGTTCTGGATGTCTTCAGGCCTATTTTTGTGTCAGTACCAAGCTGTTTTTGCTACCACTGCCCTATAGTGTAGCTTGAAGTCAGGGATTGTGATTCCACCTGCATTAGTTTTGCAGCTTAAGAGTGTTTTAGCTATATTTGGTTTTTTGTGTGGTTCCATATGAATTTTTGTACCATTTTTTCTGCATCTGTAAAGTCAGCCAGTGGAACTTTAATGGGGATTGCATTAAATCTATAAATTGTTTTTGGTTGGATTGTCATTTTTACTATATTAATTCTCCCTATCCAGGAGCATGGTAGTTCTTTCCATTTTTCAGTGTCCTCTGCTATTTCTTTCTTTAATGTTTTGAAATTTTCCTTGTAGAGATCTGAAGTGTCTTTGGTTAGATTGGTTCCAAGGTATTTAATTTTCTGGTAGGCTATTGTGAAAGGTATTTTTTCTGAATTTCCTTCTCTGCTGGTTTACAGTTGGTGTAAAGAAAAGCTCTTGATTTTTGTGCGTTGATTTTATAACCTGCCACTTTGCTGAAGAAGTTGATTAGTTCTAAAAGTTTTCTGGTTGAGGTTTTGGGGTCTTTCAGGTATAGAATCATATAATCTGCAAATAAGGATAATTTGATCTCATCATTGCCAATTTGTATCCCTTTGATTTCTTTCTCCTCTCTGATTGCCCTGGCCAGGATTTCAATTACTACATTAAATAGAATAGGAGAGAAGGGACATTCTTGCCTTGTTCCATATCTAAGAGGAAATGGTTTCAGTTTTTCTCCATTTAAATGTAATGTTGGCTGTAGGTTTGTCATAAATGGTTTTTATGATATTAAGGTATTTGCCTGTTATACCTATCTGCTCCAGTGTTTTCATCATGAGAAGGTGTTGCACTTTGTCAAAGGCCTTTTCAGCATCCATTCAGATGATCATGTGGTTTTTGTTAGCCAGTTTCTTGATATGTTGGATTACATTAATTGATTTCCATATGTTGAACCATCCTTGTATCTGTGGTATAAATGGGTGGGTAGATTTTCTATACCTTTAGTTTTTAGCTCTTCTTTTTCTACCCTCCAGATGCTTAGATTTTGTATCTTGCTTATGTTTCAGAGTTCCTGGAAGTTGTGGTCATCTGCTTATTTGTTAGTTTTTTTTTATCTGAATATAGTATCTGATTAACTTTATTTTCTATCCCTGATATTCAATCTTCTGCTTGATCTAGTATACAAAGGATGCCTTCCAATATGTTTTTATTGGATGCATTGATTTCTTCATTTCCAATATTTCTATTTTGTTTATTGTGTTTTCTCAAAATGAATTTTCCATCCTGAGTTTCTTATCCTTTTTACTGACTTTACCATCAGTAACTTCAGATCTGGGTCCTGTATTGATTTATTTACTTCATTCATTTGCTTGTTTGTGTTTTCTTTGAGTTGATCATTTTTATAAGTATACTTTTTTAACTTATTTGTCTGACATTTCAACCATATCAATATCTTTGGATTCCAGGAGATTAATTATGATCTGGTAGAGGAGCCATATTGCCTTCCTTTTTCATTCTTCTTGTGTTTCTATTTTGTGTTTTGTACACCTGTTGTGATGGGTATATCCCTTCTCATTTTATTCATGGATCTTCTTAGTAATTGGCTTCCTCTTGAGATCTCAATCCCCAGTACCACTTTCAAATCCATTGTGCCAAGTACAAGATTTAACTAAATCACATACAGAAGTACATTTAAAATAAGTTAAACCCAACTTTTATACCACCAATACCAACAAAACTGAAAACAATGACAATAATATAGAGTAGGCTATGAAGTTTCATATTATTTATGGTGAAAGTAAAAGCAGTGATTGCCTGAAATGACAAAGGTGTGTGGGGGGAGAGATACATGTGAAAGAAGGAAGCACCAAGGATTAAATAAAAGGAAAAAGAAGATCCAGAAAGGTAATAAAATTTTTGAAGAAGGCAATGAAAGAGTAAAAGGTGAAAAAAGGCCTAATTACAAAATAATGCAAAAATTGTATAATCAAAATTAGTAAACATAAGACCAATGCAAAGTAAAAATCCTAATTACTTTTAAAAATAAATTTAAAATTATACAGAAATCATACTTAGGAGAATTGAGATACAAAGACATCAAAAGGTAAAAATGAAAAATTGAAGGGAAAAGATTAAAATTACATTAGAAAAAAGAGAAGCGAGGAAAACAAAATTAATGATTAAAGGAGGGAAAAAAGAAAAGAGAATAAAAATGGAAAAGAAAAACACAGCCAGACACCATGGGGTACATCTGCAATCCCAACATCTTCTTGGGTCGCTTAACAGGTGACCTGATCATGAGCCCCAGGCCTGAGCTATCCTGCACAACTTCAATAGACTTGGTTTCAAAACAAAAATAAGACAAAGGCTAATGGTACTGCACATCAGTACAGGAGTTGCCCCAGGAACAACCCTCAGTAGTATTCTAAGCACAGCAGAAGGAAAAGACCAAACAAACAAAAAAGATGAAGTACCAGAGTGGTTTCTTTCTGTGTTTCCTATATTGGAGTCTGTTAGGTGGAGGTGGTGTTCAGTTGAAGAAGCAAACTTTTATCAGACCTTGGGTTCAGAGTTGTCAGTCTCCCCAGTTCTTCTTAGGAAACAGAGTCATCTACTCTACCTACAGTATGGGACTACCATTTTCCTTTCCTGATCATCTTGCTGCCTAGACTTCTCAGAGTTCTGCACCCCTTTTCTGTATCTGCTTGCTGCAGATGCATGGCACCCAGGATTGTGACAGATCACACCCTACTCCCTCACCAGTGATTTTTATTTTTTTTCAGGCCTCCAGAGTAGTTCAATCTCACAAAATAGTTTTCCTTTTAAGATGACACCTGGTTATGTCCCTCTGAAATTTGGAACATGGCAAATGCATCTCTTCTCCAAAGCTAGCTAACACCCTCCAGTTAAGATTAGGCACTCTCCCATCAAATCTGCTGAATGTATACAGGAGCTTCAAAGAATATGGGTTTGTCCTGTGAGACTGCCAGGCTGCACACCAGGTATGTCCAGCTTCCTTCTTGAGTGAGGACTACTATTCCTCTTCTGCACTGGGGACCCATGGCTGGGGATATGTCCTGCTCACTCTCTCTCATTGTTCTTCTCTGAGACCATTCCATAACTTCCTCTGTGATTTCTGGCTTTTTCCATCTTTCTATCTTTGGAATAGAGTCCACTTCCTCATGTTCATACTACTTTGCTTTATATCTAATCTGCCATCTTACACTGGAGAAAAAACTAATTGTACCTTCATCCCTTTTTTCCTTTGTATAAATTCTCTAGCTATGTTTTCTCTTCATAAAAATTTTGGGGTAAAAATCCAGTAAATTTAATCAATAAGCAGTAGTCTAATAATGTTTTTAAATTAAATTTATTTCTTAATGTACACATAAAAACACACAAAAACTCTGGGCACAGTGGTGCATGCCTGTTATCCCAGAGGCTCAAGAGGCAGAGGCAGGAGAATCTCAAATTTGAGACCAGAGCCAGTCTGTGTAACTTAAGGAGACTCTGTCTCAAAAAGTAAAAAAAAAAGAAAAAAAAAAAAAGGATGGGGATGCAGCTCAGTGGTCCAGCACTTGCAGCACATGCAAGCGCAAGGTCCTGGGTTCAATCCCCAGTATGACAAAAAAAAAAAAATGCAATTAATGGATTACAGGGTAAGATTGCTGGGGATGCTAAATTCATGTTCTATCACCAAGCTACACTCTCAGTCCTGGAATTACTTTCTTGATTTTTATTTCAGATTATTTCTCTTTGGCATATAGCAACACTCCTGATTTTTGTATATTGATTATGTATTTTACAACTTTACTGAATTCACTTATGAATTCTAACCATTTTTTGGTGGCATTTTTTGGTGTTTTCTGTATATGTCATATCTAATTCGTGACAATTCAAGTACTTTTCAATTTGGTTGTTATATATTTATTTAATTTCCTCTTATTTGGTTGTTCTGGCTAGGACTTTTAGCACTGTGTTGAATCAAAGTGTTTATAGTGGGCATTCTTATCTTGTTCCAGATTAGAAAATTTTCAGGATAGAGGCCATAGAAGTGAACCAAAATCTCTACAGCCAATTGATTTTCAACAAAAGTGTGAAGAACCTGTATTGGAGGACAGCCTTTTCTATAAGTGGTTCTGTGAAAAATTGAGTAGTCACGTGAGGAAGAATTTAGCTAGTCTCCTATATCACCAATTGAGAACTAAACTCAAAATGGATTAAAGAGTTAAATGCAATGTTTGAGATCATGAAAGTACTAGAAGAAAACATATAAGAAAAAGTTTAGGACATTGGAATGAACAAAGATTTTTTTTTGTTTTTTTTCCAAAACACCAAAAGCACACAAAGCAAAAGAAAAAATAGTTAAATGGGTAACATCAGACGAAAAACCTACTGCACAGCAAAGGAAACAAACATTAGAATGAAAAGATAATATACAGGATGAAAACAGAAAAGAAGAAACAATATCAAACTGTGGATCTGAGGTTTATTTTCACTTATAAAAATTACATTTCCTCTTATTTCCGTCTGTTTTACTTAAGCTTTCAGTTCCACATTTTCAGGTATTTTTCTTTCTTTCTTTCTTTCTTTCTGATAATGAAATATTAAATCCAGGGCATTCCACTGTTGAGCTACACTCCAAAACCTTTTTAATTTTTATTTTGAGACAAAGTCTCACTAAATTATGAGGCTGCTTCTGGCCTGGAACTGGCAGTCCCCCTGATTTAGCCCTCCTAGTTGCTGGGATTAAAGGAGTGCTCCATTGTACTCCTAGCGCAATTGCTGTGCATGGCAGACCTACTACAGACTCTCTCTGGGGGGGTTGAATATCATCCCACCCACAAGAGGATTTGGTTCTCCCAAGTGGTCTCCCAAGTGGGCGGAAAGCTGTGCTGCGCCCCCAGCCCATATTTTTTACTTTTTGAGACAGGGGCTTGCTGGGTTGCACAGACTGCCTCTGATCTTGGGC
>VMDO01030781.1:0-14527 GCA_007922755.1 Pedetes capensis
GGGTTGAACCTAGGACCTCGCACTTGCATCCTCTGCAAGTGCTACACCCTCAGTCTTTTTTTTTTACTTTTTGAGACAGGGTCTCACTAAGTTACACAGACTGCCTCTGGTCTCCAACTTGTGATCCTCCTACCTCTGCCACCTGAGCTGCTGGATTTACAGGTGGGCGCCACCACACCCAGCCCCAAAGTGATCTTTTAATATATAGCTCTAATGGTATCATGCACCGGCCTCCACTCTTTTGCCAGAGCCAGAGAATAAAACCTAAACTAGTTAGCTTACCACTTCATAGCCTCAGCAACATGGGCTAATCTTCCTTGCTCCTTAGACTCTAGTACATTGTCATCTTTGCAACTCTTGCCTTTCTGCCTATAGTGTTCTTCCCATGACTATCAAAATTTAAGGCCATTTTAATTAACTTTCAAATTCTCTGTGAGGACTTTTTTTATCATTCCGTTTGAAAT
Source organism: Pedetes capensis (assembly GCA_007922755.1). Classification (NCBI taxonomy): domain Eukaryota; kingdom Metazoa; phylum Chordata; class Mammalia; order Rodentia; family Pedetidae; genus Pedetes; species Pedetes capensis. The sequence continues at coordinate 465 of VMDO01030781.1, forward strand.
CACTGCTTCCTGACCTGTACTCCCTTCATTCTCCACTTGTTCTTATCAGGTTTTAATTATAGCTGTTAAGTTCCTAGGGGCTGGGATTTAGCTCAGTTGGTATAACGCTGCTCTGCAGTCTCTGAGGTCCCTAGTTCGATTCCCAGAACCACAAAATGGGAGAAGGACATGGCAACCCACTCCCCAGGCAATACTGAAACAGTCAGCCATTGAAAACCCTCTGAGGGTTGCTATGAGTCAGACTCGACTCGACAGCACCTAATAGCAGCCCAGTTAAGTTCCTACAAGTCCTGACGCAATATAGGCACTTTGTATGCTTGAAGTGAATTGAATAATTCCATAATTGGGGCAATACATTTATTTATAATTGTAATAATATTATTATTTCAAGTTAAAGGGAACCGCTTTCTCTTCGTAAAAGAAACGGTTGAATATAGTGATTTCACATAGTTTAACCTAACACAGATTTATGATTGGATGTTCTTGTAACCTTTTTTCCAGAAATGAAGTTTCATGGTATAGGGGGCCATGATTAGCTAGTCTGAGTGCCTTGGTTCTCCTAGTTAGACGAGAGAGTATCAGTTACACATTTGTATTTGTCTTTTCACCTTTCTGGGCTGGGATTTAGCTCAGTTGGTAGAGCACTGCTCTGCAGTCTCTGAGGTCCCGAGTTCGATTCCCAGCACACCAAAATGGGAGAAGGACCTGGCAATCCACTCCCAAGGCAATCCCGAAACAGTCAGCCATTGAAAACCCTATGAGGGTCGCTATGAGTTGGACTCGATTCGACAGCACCTAACAACAACATTTCACCTTTCTAGCAATTGCATTTTATTCCCTGGAATATGTCCCCTAAGTCACAGCACTAAGATCACATGTGATCAAAGCTAACAGCCAAGCATACCATGGAGGAAATATTGACACATGTACTTCATGGAAAATAGTCACTTGGGCCCAAAACAGTATTAACAAACATCCTCATTTAATGGAAGCATTTGCTTTTGGTTTAGTTGATCTGGTTCCACTGAAACAATGTACTACATTCTTGTCGCTCCTTACAAATGAACTAAATTGGGGTCTCCTTTGAAGTCATGATGGCCTCTCTATGGGAATTACTAAAGGATTTTCACACATGCAAATGAAGTGCAACTTTCTGAGCACACAGAGGTAAGTGATTTCTTGGAAATAGGTGGCATACCAGGATGTCAATGAGAACATTTGAGTTACACCTTGCAGTTTCCCAACTATCAAATATGTTCTTGTGGAGTAAAAAAATACACGCAGAGTAAAAAATATACTGGAAAGTATATGCTTTCATTATCCTATATTTATTTTTTCTTCTATATTGCATAAGTTAATTAATCTTCTTAAAGGTCATAATCTATTTGAACTGTGTTTCAAATACTATATTTTCTGGTAATTTTACTTAATAGCATACTATGAGAATGGTAGAAAATTTCTTAAAACTTGAATGTTTAACTTATAATTAATTCTATAAGATGTTCAACAAAAAGTAATTTAGAAATGCATCATCAGGTTTACTTTTAAGTAATACTAGGTTTGACAAAACCAAGCATCCATTCATTCCCCTTTTAGATCCTGAAAGGAAGGAAATGGGTACCATGTGAGGTGGAATTCTAAAATAGTTTCTAGGTTCAACCTATGCATCTGAACTAGTGTGAAGCTCTTAAGAACTCTTTCTACTCATTGCCAGAGATGAAGGCTCCCTAAGAAGAAGTTCAGTAAATTTCCCTAAGCTCTACCTTCAACTGTTTATCATCACTTGCTCTGGCTCAACATTGCAGATTTCTGTTCTACTTCACCAGTTGTAGCTTCTGCTCATTGGCCTAACTCTTGTTTGGAGTTCTTGGTTGGATTTCCTTGCTTATCCAGCTTCAATTGTGGTGTCCCCCTGGATACTGTTACTCAACACTATGAAGGTCAAAGGCCAGATCTTCATACCCTTGGGATTACAACCCAAGTACCATACCTCATGTTTCAGCTTGTCCAAGAACACAAGTCAGACACTCTGCCTGATCTAAAACTGACCATTGTATAACTTCAAAACTAAATACACATGCCAAATTTTTCGAAAGTCATGAATCAGTACAACTGCACTTTGATGATTAGATTAATGGTGCTAAAAATAGGCACTGGAGAAGGATGTGGTAACCCTTTCCAGAAGCAATCCCAAAACAATCAGCCATTGAAAACCCTATGAGAGTCACTATGAGTTGGACTTGACAGCACCCAACAACAACAACAACAACAACAACAACAACAACGAGGCAGAGCATGCACAGAGGGTAGGTGGCAGATTAACAAAGTGCTTTGGAGTCAAGGTGTGTAAAGTTTGAGTCCCTGCTCAGACACATACTAGTTGATGACTACTGGACAAGTTACGTAAATTTCTATGAGCTTTTACTTCTTGTATACTTTTTCTGACAATTTATTAGAGCCAATCTAAGTAAGAATGAAAGACAACAGAAATAAAAAACATTTTTCAGGTAAAGGATATCAATCCTAATTGAAACTATCAGGACAAATAAGAGAAGTAATATTGTAAAAAGAATGAAACCTTCGAGACTTTACAAAGCAGCAAATTAATTATCTAAGATAAATCCTATTTTCTTACACATCCCAGAATCTCCTCACTGAGTTAATTGTTCATGTTACCTGGCTATTGTTATTTCTTACTTACACTTTTGCCCATTATACCATCACTCTGATTTCTTGCTTGCAGAAATAGCTGCCTTTATATTTCATGTCTTTTTTCCAATATCAAGAGTAATACGGTGCAGTGACATGAATAACAGCCAATCTGCCATAGCATGCACTACACATCATAACATGATTCATTGCTGCAGTTTTGGTAGTGCAATTCTCCTTGATTTGAAGTTCTGGAGGTCTATGGGTTCCCTCTATATTAACTTTGAACATGTTCTGTCAGTATTCTAATGCACAGTGTGTTTGGACTGAAGAATGCTGTGTTTTGAAGGACAAGGACTCTACTATTCAGTATGGGACTATGGTTTGTAAGTTGATTCAATCTTCTCCTAAGTTTTCATGCCCTTATTTCCATAACAAATAACTTGCAAACTACAATTTACATAATACTTGGTTTCACAAAATATCCAATTCCTTTTCCTTCATTTCATTTTGTAAAGAGCAACCACTGAAAGGATTTTAATTGAATGTTGTTGTTGTTGTTGTTAGGTGCCATCGAGTTGGTATCTGACTCATAGAGACCCTCATAGGGTTTTCAATGGCTGCTTGTTTCAGGATTGCCTTGGTAGTGGATTACCAGGTCCTTCTCCCATTTTAATTGAATGAGGAGTCTATAAAGCAATCAATGGCCATGAAGAGGACAATCCCATCCATGGCTTGTGTCCTTACTTGTAACTTAAAAAGTATATCCCCTAGCAGTTTTCAGGAGATTCTTTCTTCATAGCTGGGAGATATTCCACGATCTGGGGTATCAAGTATGTTCATATCCCTATACCTGTAAAGTCATGTATCTGTAGTTGATTCAATTCTCTTATTTTTGGCTGTGCTAATAGCCAATTTTCACACAATGGAGCAACCTGACCAAGCACTGACCTGAAACAGCATGTTCTGAAAGAGGACATGTAGACCTGGCTCTCCAATCCAAAATATTGGCTGTTAAAAGCTATATGTGTTAACAGTGATATCTAAGGCTTTTGAAAGATGGCACCCACAACACTTTAGAAGGGTTATTTTCAGCTTAGTCTTAGATACACGTTGAATTCAGGCTCTGGGGCAATGGTTGTTGTTGTTGTTGTTAGGTGCTGTTGAGTCGGTATCTGACTCATAGCGACCCTGATAGGGTTTTCAATGGCTGACTGTTTCAGGATTGCCTTGGGAGTGGATTGCCAGGTCCTTCTCCCATTTTTGTGGTGCTAGGAATTGAACTCAGGACCTCAGAGACTGCAGCGCAGTGCTCTACCCACTGAGCTAAATCCCAGCCCTGGGGCAATGGAGCAAACCCTTTTATGGACTGAGGTTGACATTTCAACTGATTGATATGTATTTCTTGAGTCCTTGCCATATGTCCAAGGCTGTCAAAGTGATGGAATTTTGTGATTGGGTTAGAAGGCAAAAACAGAGTTTTAAGGCAGAGATCAAATTTATGAAGTGAAAAACCAAAATGACAATGCCTGTACCAGGTTCTAGGATAACATTACTTAAAAATTCCTTGAATAGGGTATTTGAAGAGCACGCTGGGGGATAAGCACAGCAAGAGGCAATAAGAGCCACATATATAGGACCTCAGATCGGAACTAGGGAACTAAGGGCAGATCTCTGGTCATCCTGTTTCCTCCCTAGGCCTCCATTTCCATTTGGAGGGAACACTGGATGCCTCCATTTTGTTTTCGTCTTTTGTAATTTTTTTTACATATAGGCAAATGAATCTTTTGGCAAATAATTTCCTGTATGTACGCACTTCTCAAGATACTGCAAGAGACAGATACAGAGAGAGGAAATATGTGTGGGATTCGGATTCCTGTTGTTTAAAATCTACCTAGGGAATGATGATGTCTATGTATTATCAATCTTACACTAAAAGTTTGTGCTACATGCTAAGTGAAAGCATAACTTATCAAGGTTAGGAAAAATGCACAGTTCCTCATCTCTTTGGACAAGTTTCCACCTTTCTTCTCTGGCTTCAGATGGTGGGGCATGCTCTTTCATTTTTGGCTCTCCTAGAACTTCTAGTTTTTTCCTAGTCTTTTTTGGGGATCTATGACTTTCTGTGATTGTTTTATTTCTAGCCACCTCCCTGTGTGACCTGTAATCAACATGAAAGAATAAAGTCATGTTTTTTTTCTTCACTGTACCTCTAGCACCTAGCCAAGGGTCAATTTCCTTCTCATTTACTCAATTTCCCTTATTTTCTGGTAATTATTATAATTAACTTCAGCTAGATATGATTTACATGCAATAAACTGCATTCATTTCAAATGCTGGAGTTCTGATAGATACAGCCATGGTCTCACTACCATAATCAAGAGACACATTTTCATCATCCCCAAAAGTTCTCCTAAGCCTCTTTCCAATCCATACCTATCTTAAATCCAGGCCTAGGTAGCTAGTTTTTGTTTTTGTTTTTGTTTTTTTTGGTACTGGGGTTGAACCCAGAGCCATGCGCTTGCATGCTCTGCAAGTGCTGGACCACTGAGCTGCACCCCCAGCCCATATTTTACTTTTTGAAGTAGGGTCTTGCTAAATTACACAGACTGCCTCTGGTCTCAAACTTGCGATCCTCCTGCCTCTGCCTCCCGAGCCGCTGAGATTATAGGCATGCACCACCATGCCCAGCTGCTAGTAATGTTTTTGTCATTGTATCTTAGTCAGCATTTTCTAGCATTTCATATACATAGAAACATATAGTATGGACCCTTCTGTCTACGTTCCTTCACTCAGCATGATATCAAGATGGCTTCATGTTATTGTGTTGCCTCAATAATTTTTCTGCCACCTCCAACAGTACTTTCTGACAAATAGTGTATTTCCATTTTATTATCATGTTTTCCCATATATTATTTTAGTCATTTTACCATGACAAATGAGCAAGCATGTAAGTAGCATGTAATCATTTGTAATTTTCTAATAAGAACTCTCATCAGAAGCTGCTATCATTGCTAAATGAACTTAGATAATGCACTTGAATGAGTATCACATGATTTTAATCAAAACACTGGAGTTAATTTTTTTCTTTCTTTTCCTTTTAGCTGACTCCTTGTCAGACCTATTAAATAGTCATTGTTTTTACCTTGCAATATAGCTGACTATGAACTTGTATTAGAGATAGCAAACATGTCAGATCTGTCAATTCCTTGTCATAATTTGGGATTTTGTTATTTGTATTAGACTCAAAGATGAGTGTCTTTAAAAGACAATTTTTAAGTTACTTGTCAGTTTTGCAAAGATTTTTTTATTCCAAGCTAGATTTTTGAAAATCTATAAATCAACTTAACTGGACTCACAGAAACCATAATTCGTTGTAATCAGCAGAACGTGAAAGGATGGATGAGGCTGTCTTGGTAAATCCCTTTGTGTGATTAACTCCCACTCCTTCCTCAGGATATTTCACATACCTTATGCTGTATGTTCCCCATGTGTCTACCAGCTTGTCATGCTGTTAGGGCTTGCATACTGCTGTGATGCCGAAAGGTATGCCTTCAGTATCTCAGACACCAGCAGGGCCACCCATGGTGAATAGGTTTCGGTTGAAATTCCTGACTAAGATAGAATAGGGAGAAAGACCCAGCAGCCCACTACTGAAACAATTAGCCATTGAAAACCCTATGAATAGCAGAGGAGCATTGCCAAATATAGTGTTGGCAAATAAGCTCCACAGGCTGGAAGGCATTCAAGAAATGACTGGGGGACAGTTGCCTCCTCAAAGTAGAGTCAACCTTAATGATAGCAATGGAGTAAAGGTCCTTCATTTGATGTGGCATGACTCAAAATGATAAAGAACATAGTGGTTGCAACATTGGGCTCAAAAATAAAAGTGCATGGCACAGTGTTGAGTAGTGTTTAGTTCTGCTGTACTTAGAATTGCTACGAGTCATATCTGACTCAAGAGCACCTAACTACAACCTATGCCATATGTGTTCGTATAAGCACCAGATTAGGGTACTGGCATATATCTGCGTATTTACTACTAGTACAGCCTTCTAGCTTTTTGAGTGCAAATACATATAAATAGAACATATCTCACTTTGGAGACAATTGCTAGGCAGCGGAGACTTATTGTGTGTTAATGAGCAGAAAAATAACCTGGTAAAAAGAGTGCTTTAACCATATTAACCTGCTGATAACACATGGAATGCATTGTGGAGAGTAGAGACTGTGCCACAGGGAGCAGTTAGAGGTTGTGTTTGTTTTTGTTTTCATGTATCTTTTAATTAGTACTTAAAAGTACTATATACTCAAAGTAAAATATTTAAAGGAATAATGGGCATAAAGTCCTCTTTCCCATCTCAATTTTCAGCCCAAATCCTTGGAGCTAACTTCTATTAATAGTTCATTATGCACCTCTCTGGTTAGATCTGATGTGTATAACAGTTTTTTGATCCTTGTTGGAAACACTGTAATAGTTGTACGTGCACATATGTCTTGCATAGGATTAGTTTTAGGAGTAAAATTGCTGGATGAAAGTGTGTATCAGTTTCTACTATTGCATAACAAACTGCCCTGTAAAGCAACCATTTATTTCATCATGATTTTGTGGGTTGGCAATTTGGACAGAACTCAGGTGGCATGGATCATCTCTGTTCCACATGATGTCAGTTGGACCCACTCATGTATTTTCAATTTTGGTGGGTTGGATGGGGGCTGGTTGATCTCACGTGGCCTCTCTCACCCCTCAGAGGCTCAGGATGTGAAGGCTGTTATAGCAGAGATACCTAGGTCTCTCTCCTTCTCCATGTGACATCTCATCCTCAGGGAGGTCAGCCCAGACATGTCCAATGTTCCCAAGGCTGATGGGACCCAGGCAAGTCAGACTAGAAACTGAAAAACCTCTTAAGGCCTAGACATGGAAGTTACACAGTGTCCATTCTGCCATTTTCTTACAGTCAATAAAACTCATAGCATCCCAGATTCAGGAGTAGGAAAACAAAGCCCTTTTGATTGAAATTGGAACAAAGTTACATTGCAAAGATGTGTGCACATAGCCAAGATATTTTATGACCCTCTTTATAAGTAATCTTCTACAATGTGAGCATTTTTTGATAAATCTTTCTGATTCTGAGAATATTGTGATACTTAGCACCCTATGGGGGCTGGGATTTGGCTCAGTTGGTAGAGCACTGTACTACAGTCTCTGAGGTCCTGAGTTCAATTCCCAGCACCGTGAAAATGGGAAAAGGACCTGACAATCCATTCCCAAGGCAATCCCGAAATAGTCAGCCATTAAAAACTCTATGAGGGTTGCTATGAGTTGGACAATGACTGGATGGCACCTAAAAACAACAGCACACTATGGAGTAATAATATAAGAATGATGTAAGACATGTGGTCAAGGAAGAGCCAATAGGAATTGTTAACTGGTTAGCTATAAGGTGACAGGCAAAAGTGAAAAAAAAAAAAAAGGTAATGTTCAATACTAGACCTCATTGGCCAACTTTAGAATTTTGGAATAGAAAATATTTTCTGCTTTAATTCCCTCCTAATATTTATATTCCCTCTACAAACACATTCCTGAGGTGCTAGTAATAAGAACACCTCTTTTACCTATGACAGTCCATTCCATTTTTGAAGAGTTGCATGAGTCTTTCCTCAACCAAGCCAAACTTTGCCTCCTTGAAACTTTAACTCTTCACTCCTATGTCCAACCTGTAGAGTCCAGGAAATTGTTCAATTCTTGCTTTTCCATAAAGCATTGAGCAGGGGAAGCCAATTACCATATTCTTCCTTTGTCTTTTCTTCGTTAGATGAAATACTCCCAGGTCCTTCATCAGTTGCCCATTTCATATGCCTTCTAGAATATTTATCTTCTCTACAGAATGTGGATATGCTCCTGACAGCCAATCTCTCACCCTCCCTCCCTCAAAATATTATATAAAATATAGAATGGAACACAGTACAGAAGGATGGTCTGACTACTATATAGCAAAGCAAAGTCATTATCTCTTTTTCTTGGTCATTCACTATTGATTAAGGCAAACCAAGACTGCACTAGCAATTTTTGGAAGCTGCATTTTATAGCTTCCTATTTATGCTTTCAAAAAATGAACAACCAAAAAATGAAAAATAATAAACAAACCATCTATTTCTTATGTACTCCTTTTAACACTGCCAGGAGAGCCCTGAAAAATCCTGACCTTTCAACCCAAGAGCTTTTTGCCATTCTCCATGCTACAATTCTTCATCTACTAAAAAAAAACTAGGTTTACTAAACTGTTCATTTTCTTTGCAGTATCACAAGTACTGGGCCATTGTATTCCTAAAAGATAATTTGTGCATTACATGTTTTATAAGGGAAGGGGAAAAACATGAAAACATTGCTTCTTGCTTTTTGTCCTGAGACAATTTGTATGTTTGTTACCTTGTTTTTTTTAAGAGTAGAGAAATCCCACTTCTCAGTGTCTCAGAAGTGTAAGAAAATTTTTAAATTAGGCATTAAGACTATATCATCTTAATTTAATCATATTAAAATATAATAACATAAAAGAGGTCAGGAATACTCTCTCCTAAGAAATAATAATCAGGAGTTTCATTCTCCTAAAAAGATGAAAAGGGATGAGGTTTTTACTTTTCAGATGTTTAAAACAAGGTTAACAGCATAAGGTTGAAAACCTATTACAGGTAAACAGTGATTATACCTTGCCATTATCTGTAGCAGAAACTGGCCTTTGTTGAAAAACTCTTTTGACTTTCTGATTTCAAAATATATGACTTAACAGTGTTATAAAAATAATCAATTCATTAATTAGGTCCTGGAAAGGAAGTGTCCCTCAATCTTTGGCTAAGAGTTACCCTGACATAAGGTAGCATTTCCCTAAACTATACTTGCAGAACTGGCTTTTTTCCAATACAAATTATTTGTGTCGATCAAATTTCATTTCTTTAAGATTCAGACCAAGAGTCTAGCTTGGAGAAATCTCTAAGGCTCCTGATTATGTCTGAATAATATTTTCACTGTCTCTACCCAATTGTTGTATTAAGCAGCCTTAATATGCATGTTATGAATGGCTTTGCCCAAGTCCTTAAAAAATTATTGAACAGGACAAGCCAACATTGCCAATTCTGCAAAATGGGACCAGAAAATCCCCTGTAGGATTGCAGAGAGCCATCCTCAGCACCTTTTTGGCTATTGTGAATTGATGGGGGCTGAATCCTCCAACCTCTTCTGGGCATTTCATCCATTCTTCTTTTACTCTTCCAAAAGGACGTCATGAGAAACAGTAATATCTACTTTTTCCACGCCTTCCTCTGTTTTCCCTCCTGAATTCCTAGTTTTAAGCTTAGCAATGTTACGGTTGTTCTTCGGGTTGGTGTTCATTTAAACTTCATAAAGAAAGGCATTGCTAATGAAGACATATTTTTAATGTCTGTAAAGTTCTTTTCCTTCTGCCTCAGCTTCTCAAGTGCTGGGATTACAGGCATGAACTTCCATGCCGGGCTAGATGTAAGGTTCTTTAATTTAAAAATGTCAAATGCATCCATACAACAAATAAAGTGAAATAGCCCAATGCATACTATTCTTAGCGCAATCTGTCAGAGCACATTTGCATAATATCACAATGTACTGATTTCAGCTGCTTGTAATATCAGTACTAGACGGAGCAAGGCCTGGAAACAAAGCGAAAGTGGCTAAAGATGCTACAGTACTGCCTTTTATTAATGAGAAGCTGAAAGAATGGCCTCCAAGAAAACAACATCTGTCAGAGACTCAAATGGGTGTTGTCTAAAGAATACTGATTGATCTGGACTAGCCAGGAAATTAGAAAAAGGAAGTGTCATAGTGCAATAATTCATCTTTGTCAATAAAAGGAATCTCTCTCTCTCTCTCTCCTGGTTCATTGCATGCAGTCTTTAAGAACTGTATATTTCTGCAGCAATTTTCATGTGTTACCTTGGAAAGTCATTCAATTGCAATAATTACATATGCTTATACTTGTCACCTTAAACCACTTTAAATCATATTCACCTACAAAAGCAAAGTGCCATAGGAGTGAAACGGGAGCGAAATGTTCTCCAACGTACCCATGAGCTTCTCAGTAGAGTAACACTGAAAATCACCTTATGTCAATGAAAACTCAAACTTAAATTCAATTATGTTGTCTGAGTGGTAATTTTTTCATTAGAATGTAAGTGCCGTGAAAGCAGGGATGTTATTTTGCTCAATGCTGTGTCCCCAGCAATGAGATGAGTATCTGCCACATAGAATATACCTAATAAATATTCATGAGATTAGTCAGTTAATAACTACTTCAATACATAACCACACAGCTTTCTACCATAAGCAAGGCATCAAATACTATTGAGAACAGCCAGTCATTTATTCACCAAATATTGAGTACCAGGCATTGAGCAAGTTTTAAGGTTGTAACTATGCAGAAGCTATAGTATGCCCTCTTACAAGTTTATATTCCAGTGACAAGTAGCCAGAAGTAAAAGACAGGTTCTCTACTCTTGAGAATTAGTTATTTAAAAATCGAGTTGGGAGCCTAGCACCATGGCACAAACCTCTAATCCCAGCAATTTGGGAAGCTGAGGCAGGAGGATCGTGAGTTCAAGCCAGAGGCAGCCTGCATAACTTAGCAAGACCTTGCCTCAAAATAAAAATTAAAAAAGGGATTTTGGGTGTAGCTCAGTGGTATGTGCAAGACCCTAGGTTCAACTCCGAAGTACCACATCCCCCCCACAAACCCCAAAACATTGAATTGAAGAGGTAGTTATAAACATACATACAAAAAAGTTAAATAATGAGATTTTCATGTCTACAATACAAAAGCTATCATCCTATTTTGTTATGCATAGTTCATACAAACTCAACCTACAGATAAATTCATGTCCAGTTTTTTTTATTCTAGGAGTGCTTAGCAGCTGCCCTTACCATAAACACTTAATCCTACCCTTTTCTTTCTCCTTCAGACTATTTTATATTTACTTACCATTTTTTCTTTCAAACATACTATAAACCCTCAACCAAATGGGAAACAAAATAAAGTGGGATACATCTTGTTTGCTTTAAAATATCCCAATCTTTCTGCCTACAACATGAAAAGTAATCATAGTTCAAAGTCTGTTGGCAGTATCATCTCAGCGCTTTTAATTTAGATGTAGTTACATTTGCATAACAGTTTAGCTGTGAATTTGACAGGAAATTTTTGAAGAGATATTTTGGTTCTAGAGAGAGTGTGCCCAGTCTCTAATAAGTGGATCTCCTATGCAGTATTGCATTTTTATCTTTACAAAAAAGGGACCCCAGAGCCTTACACCTTGGCAAAAGCTTTTTTTTCCTAACAAACTACTATACTACCAGGCACGGTTGCTTTTCCTAAGAATGAGATGTGATAAAAATTGGTTGAATTTCTGAAACCAGTGTAGCAATAGAGGAGAAACTCAATAAAAGTGATAGGTAACATTTTTCTGTGGTTAACTTGATTGTAATAGAAATGCATACTCATAATTATATATTTGGAAGAGCCAGAAAACTATGTAGAGGGTAAAAATCACCCACGAATCTTACTAAAACTTACCATTTTATATGTTGGAGTAAGTAATTTTGATTATTTTTTGTGTGCGTGTGTGCCTGTGTGTGCTTATTTGTTTTTTCAGTACTGGAGCCCAGTACAGGGCCTCACACATGTTAGGCAAGTGTTCACACTGAGTGGCTCCCCTAACTCCTATTTTATTTTTTATTTGGTGATAGGGTCCCGCTAAGTTGTGCAACCTGCCTCTACCCTCGAATTTGTGATCCTCTTGCCCCAGCCTCTGGAGTCACTGAGATTACAGTCATGTGCCACCATGTCTGGCTCTGTATGCTTTTACCAAACCCTACAGAGCATGAAATGTGATGCCAGAATATGGTAAATATTTAAATTTTTAAAATATTGCACAAAAAGACACACTGTCATCATTGTTGTTTGTTGTTAGCTGCTAACATTTGTTGTTTTTGTTAGGTGCCGTCAAGTCGGTATCCGACTCATAGCGACCCTCTGTTCAACAGGGGAAGCACTATTGTCAGGGCTTCTTTGCTGTTCATAGGGTTTTCAATGGCAGATTGATTTTTGGGAGGGGGTTGCCAGGTCCTTCTCCCAAGCCTACAGCTTCTGGTGTTCCCAGGAGTAGGGTCCAATTCATAGTAACCTTATGTACAATAGAATGAAACACTCCCTGACACTATGCCTTGCCAAGCACTATTGTCAGTGCTTCTTTGCGTAGGGTTTTTGATGGCTGATTATTCCTGGATTGTTTCAACAGCAGGCTTCCAGGTCCTTCTCCAGTTCTGGCAGTGCTGGGTATCAAAACCAGGGCCTCAGAATGTGCAGAGCAGCACTCTTCCAACTGAGCTAAACTCAGCCCACATTGTCATTAATCCTTCCTCAAAATACTCCCCCTGGCTTCGGACACACATCCCATCATTCTTGCCACTTTCTGAAACAGTTCTGCAAGTTCTCTTTTGTGAATGTCTTAAGCTATGCTGTTGTGGCTGTCTGCAGATCTTGAATCAATTCAAAGCACTTTCCTTTCATGGTCATTTTGACTCTGGAGAAGAGCTAGAAGTCGCCTGGTACAAGATATGGTAAATAAGGTGGATGAGGGCACACTGTAATGTTTATTTGACAGAAATTGCTGCACCAGAAGTGTTGTTCATGATCCATGATTTTGGACCACTTTAAAACACACTTTCTCTCAATCATGGCTCACATCTGACTGACTGCATGGAACAAATCGAAATTTGTCACACACTGTTACTAAGGTTAGACACTCCACTTACTGCTTTCCACATTGAAGATCCCTACCTCTCCATTGGTTGGTACTCTGCCACAGCAGCATTCACCATAGTTCAATCACACCTCATATATATATAGGCCAAGGACAGAAAGTAAGTTTTATTTCGTATGTCCCTCTAGTTGATTATTGTTGGTGGTATTAGGTGCTGTCAAGTCAGTGTTTGACTCATAGTGACCCTACGTACAACAGACAAAACACTGTAGTCTTGCTTTTCTGCTATTCATAGGATTTTCAGTGGTTAATTTTTTGGGGGGATGGGTAGGTTGCCGGGCCCTTCTTCCAAGCCTACAGCTTCTGGTGTTCCCAGGTAGTCTCCCATTCAAGTACTAACCAGGTCTGACCCCGCTTAGCTTCTGAGATCGGATGAGTTCAGACTCCACAGTGGTACAGCTGCAGGCCTGGTTGATTATTGTTGTTGTTATTGTTATTAGGTGCCATTGAGTCGGTATCCGACTCATAGGGTTTTCAATGGCTGTTTCGGGATTGCCTTGGAAGTGGATTGCCAGGCCCTTCTCCCATTTTTGCGGTGCTGGGAATTGAACTTGGGACCTCAGAGACTGCAGCGC
>VMDO01030782.1:0-20881 GCA_007922755.1 Pedetes capensis
TGATGCTTTTGAATTGTGGTGCTGGGGACGTCTATTGAATATACCATGGACTGCCAAAAGAACCAACAGATCTGTCCTAGAAGAAGTACAACCAGAGTGCTCCTTGGAAGCAAAAATGACCAAACTGCGTCTACATATTTTGGACATGTAGTCAGGAGAGAACAATCCCTGGAGAAGGACATCATGTTTGGAAGAGTGGCAGGTCAACACAAAAGAGGAAAACCCTCCACCAGACGGATTGACACAGTGTCTGCAACAATGGGCTTAAACATAAATAAGATTGTTTGCCTGGCACAGAATCGGCCAGTGTTTCGATCTGCTGTACATAGGGTCACTATGAGTCGGACTCGACTCGACGGCACCTAACAACAACAACAATGTAAACCATAGTAATATTGATTATATTGTTAAGGGAATAATAACAAAGAAAAACAGTCCATATATATTCAGTACAGGTGCAATTCTTTTCCAAAATATTTTAGAAATATTGTTTTTGTTGTTGTTGTTACAGAGTTGGTTAAATACACAGATGCACAATTCATGGCTACAGAGGGTCAACTGTATGTGATGTCTTTTCTTTGGTTTTCAGCCTTCTTAGCAACCCAGTTTAAGAGAAAAGAACAAAAACAAACAAAACAAATCAGCCAACCAGCAAACAAAAAAACAGACTGTTTTCCCTTTTGGAGAAGTAAGAAATTTTTTCTAGAATTAATTCTTTCTTTCTTATTTATTTATTTATTTATTATTTTTATTTACTTATGTTCAGTACTCAAGGGTTGAACTGAGGGCCTTGCACATACTTTGCAAATGATCTACTACTGGGCTTCACCCCCATCACATTTTTTATCTTGAGATAGTGTCTTGCTAAGTTATGCAGCCTGCCTCTGGCCTCGAACTTGCAATCCTCCTGCCTCTGCATCCAGAATCACTGCGATTACAGGTGTGTGCCACCATGTCTGACTAATTTTATTTGTTTAGTTAAAGTGTTACACTTGAATCACAATCTAGCTAAACTCTGCAATCTCCAAAGGCTTTATGTAAAAGAATGGTCTACTTTAAGTCATACATTACACTCTTGATAACAGGAAAGGTTCTGGTTTCAATAAAAAGCCTGTGCCCTTCTAAAATAGGAAATACCAAACTAAAGGCTGGGGTGGCAGGGTGGCATGATTTACACACTGTATACAATGGCAGAATGACAGAACAGCATGCTGTGCATCTCTCCGAGGTTGAGAGGAAGAATGACTCTTTTTTTTATTTTAATTTTTAAAATTTGGATTTCCTGACATACAACAATGAGTTTTACCCAAGAGCACAGAAGGAGAATCTTTAAATAATAAATTGTGTTCTTGTCATAGGTAAAAGTATGTTCATTAACTATTCAGTAATAAGAAAAAAGCATTTTGAGAGTTCTATACTCTCCAGTCTATCTAAGATAAAAGAAAATGCCTAAGGAAAATCACTGTAAGAAACTAAGCATGTAAGAAAAGATCTTAAAGATAAAAAGATTTAGGTAACCCAAAAGCTTGATATAGAAGAAAATGGGTAATACATTAGACATGTTCTTTGTATTTATTGTTGTTGTTAGGTGACATGGAGTCGGGTCTAACCCCCACCTACAACAGAAAAAAACACTCCCAGTGCCAGTGCTATGTCTGGCACTACGTCAGTGTTTCTCTGCCATTCATAGGGTTTTCAATGGCTGATTATCTTCTGGATTGTTTCAGGAGTGGGATACCAAGTTCTTCTCCACCACCCACTTTTCTTTTGCAGCACTGGGGGCTGAACCCAGGGCCTCATACTTGCATGCTTTGCAAGTGCTATACCACTAAGCAATACCCCCAGCCCAGTATTTTACTTTTTGGAGACAGGGTCTCGCTAAATTACTCAGACGTACTCTGGTCTTGAACTTGTGATCCTCCTGCCTCTGCCTCCAGAGTCACTGGGATTACAGGCGTGTGCCACAGTGCCCGGGTCCTTCTCCCATTTTTTGCAATGCTGGGGATCAAACCCATGGCCTCAGAGAGCACAGAGTAGCACTCTTCCAACTGAGCTAAACCCCAGTCCCTGTTCTTTATAAATAAGTAATAAATATGTTGACACATTACCGCTATATATAATTTTTAGCCAGATATGACTTTAATATACCATATTTCAACACAAATCAACCCTCTATAAACTTTCTATAATCACTTTAAAGCTCATAACCAGTTCAAATATTACCCCATCCCCTATTTTATTCATGAAGAACAACTTTAACTTACTCACCTTCAACATCTGATGTTGGACATTCAATGCACTGTATCTGCTATTGGAATCTTGCTGTAAATTAAAAAAAAAAAATCGTGAACAAAGGATAACTTCTTTGGTTCTTTTGCTAAAAACAACTTCAAACTCCTGATAAAAAGTTTTCATCCATCTCACTTGTGTAAAGCAAAATGAATTCTAAAACAAACTGGGATGTCTCTAGGGCCATCTCTTTATTTAGTAACACAAATGAAGTTTTAATATTCTCACGGGTTTGCTAGATTATAGTGATGACAACACACAACCATGGAGTCGTAAGGGGACTCTCAGAGACTAAGTCAGCTCTGAAGAGCTGAGGTCTAGAAAGCGGGAGGAGCTGCTGGGACACAGTCACCAGGTGCCACTATGCGCAGGGCCAGGAAGAGTGAGGATGTGTCAGCTCGGCCGAGGGCTCACTTCCTTCCGCGCCCCCCCCCCCGCCCCCCGGCGGGCAGGAAATGCTCCACACATGATTCTACCCCAGGGAGACCGTTTCACAGAGTGAGAAACAGAGAGGGTGGACAACCTGACGAGCCCAAGCAGTTGATTAAACAGCAGAGCCAGGACTGGAGGCAGAACTCGGCCTGTGGCTGAACTCCACATCCCAAGTCCACGTTCCAGTGGCCGCTGAGGTTCACTGAGCGACCTGCACACGTGGGTGCCCCGTTCCACAGTCCTGGGTAGCCACCACCAGTCAGGACACAGAAGACACCCAGGCTGCCCTGCTTGCTTTGCTCCGCTGTTTTATCTTCCTATAGCACATCCCCTATTTATCTCTACCGTCAACATGCATGCACTCTCATGTACTCATTTTCACAACTTCTAAAATGGACTATGTATTTTTCTTTATTATCTTATTTTACTGCTTGATTATTGTTGTAGATAGGTGCGGGCGAGTCAGTGTCCGACTCATAGCGACCCTACATACAACAGGCAAAACACGCTTCTCTGCTTTTCATAGGGTTTTCAATGGCTGATTGATTTTTGGGAGTGGGTTGCCAGGTCCATCTCCCAAACTTACAGCACCTGGTGTTCCCAGGCCTTCTCCAACGTAAGTACTAACTAGGCCTGACCCTGCTTAGCTTCCAAGATCTGACGGGATCAGACGCCGCAGTGCTACAGCAGCAGGCACTGCCTGATTACTATTTTAATTTGTAAAGAATTTATGTGAGGAATTGTACAACTG
The DNA here is from genome assembly GCA_007922755.1 of Pedetes capensis. Classification (NCBI taxonomy): domain Eukaryota; kingdom Metazoa; phylum Chordata; class Mammalia; order Rodentia; family Pedetidae; genus Pedetes; species Pedetes capensis. Next base: position 3,473 of record VMDO01030782.1, read on the forward strand.
AGGGCACAGTTTTCACTGAGCTTTAGAAGTGAGGAAGGGTTAAAAGCTGAACGTCTCCCAGGCAATTCAAAGAACAGACTTTTCTGTTTTAATATCCCCAAACGCTAACGTGTTAGTCAACTAGTGTTTATATACTTTTCTTAGAGTAAGAGAAAGATTTGCTTTTCTTCTTTTGATTTGGACTTTAAAAATATTTTGGCACGTCCATAACCTTCCTTCCTTATGTCTGAAACGCTTTCAGTACCAACTGTAAGCCAGATCTTAAGATGCCACACTTGGAAAGGCAAGCAAAAGCATTATAAGCTGTGGAAAAGAGAGCCCACAAGCAAATAAATGAGTGAGCAAAAATTATTTTCTGATTATTGTTAAACATAGAAGCTATTCTCAATTTATCACTATCATCAATAACACAGGAACTAAAGGTAGATTTTAAAATTTAAGAATTTTTTCAGTAACATTTCAAGGCCTTCCTCTTAGAATTTTTTCTTAACATAAAATAACAAATGTCAGTCCTACAATCCTAGTGATCAACAGATTAAACAATTTTGCACTATATTTGTCTTTCAAGTTTTATGACAACAAATTAAGAGGAGAATACAAAACTGTGAGCAAAAAAAAAAAAAAAAAACTTACCCTTCCTTTATTTAGTGTTTCTTGTGCTTCTAACTTATAAACAAGGAAATCTAGGAAAGATAAAATGGAAAAAATAAATTATAAATAAGTGTATTTTGGAGTTTTCAAACATCTAGAATAACAAAAGCAAACCTTAATCAGACCTGTAAAAATCTAGGTTTAAATCACTTGGGGCTGAGGTTTAGTTCACTTAATAGAGTACTGCTCTGTGGTCTTTGAGGCTGTGGGTTTGAGCCCCAGCCCTGCAAAAACAGGAGAAGGACAGGGCAGCCCACTCCCAAAACAATCTTGAAACAATCAGCCCTTGAAAACCCTATGAAGATCACTATGAGTTTGAATACAACTCAAGGGCACCTAACAACAACAACAACAACAACAACTGCATACTTTATTTTACCTCTCAATGCTTTAGAAAGAGTTGAAAAAAAAAAACATTGTACAATCTTCCTTTTTACCTTATAGCTGTACATCCTGCATTAAAAGTGCACTTAGAATATCTCTGTGATTAACTTGCTTTAAAATGAAGAAGGGAAAAAGAGTCCATTTGAACACAAGGGTGATTTACGACTACCCACTAGATGGCACACAAAAGTCCTTCAGGACTTAAAAAGAGAAATCAAGCCATCTAAGCCATCTTCAATGCTCTGAAAACTTTATTAGCCGCTAGATGGCTCTATAAAATCACTCTGCATTTGAAGGCAAGGGAAATTCAAATCCTTTCAAGCATTTTAAGGATTTGACTTCTCTCCACACAGGCTCAGTTCCAGGGTCAGGGGAGCCTCATCCCCAACACTGACCTCCCCTGCCCTCAGGTCTTCCCCCCCTCTAAGGGAGGCAGACAGAATGTAGGTTTAGATTTCAAGATAATCACAAAATATGAATAGCTAAAACTAAGAGTGCAGGTAACTTCAGTCATGAGCTGGATAAAGTGTGATTTAATTAGAAAATAATGCTAAAAATTGATAGTGTTACCTAATACTTGTACTAAATGTCAAATTTTTCAAAATGAACAGCAGAGCCAATAAAAGCTTTCAGGAGATCAAAATAGATATTTAACTCTAAAAGCACCAGGTAGGGTGATCAATTCATAAGGTTGTAAATGTGGTTCCTGTGTGAACAATGCATGCTGTTACCCACCCCTATCTGTGAACAGAAGTTCCAGGTATTAGGAATATACCCGAATATGTTGTTGTTGTTAGGTGCCATTGAGTCAGTATCCAACTCATAGCGACCCTATACACAACAGGCGAAACACTACTGTCAGTGCTTCTTCTGCTGTTCATAGGGTTTTCAATGGCAGATTGGTTATTGGGAGTGGGTTGCCAGGTCCTTCTCCCAAGCCTGCAGTATCTGGTGTTCCTGGGTGGTCTCCCATCCAAGTACTAACCAGGCCCGACCCTGCTTAGCTTCCAATATCTGATGGGATTGGATGCCACAGTGATACAGCTGCAGGCTTACCCAAATATAGGTATATTCATAATATATTTCTAATATACCTATGTATATTTAGATGTGGGGCTGGGATTTAGCTCAGTTGGTAGAGGTCTGCGCTGCAGTCTCTAAGGTCCCAAGTTCAATTCCCAGCACCGCAAAAATGGGAGAAGGGCCTGGCAACCCACTCCCGAGGCAATCCCGAAACAGTCAGCCATTGAAAACCCTATGAGGGTCGCTATGAGTCGGATACCAACTTGAGGGCACCTAACAACAACAACAACAACATATTCAGATGCAGAGTCTTTTGATATTTCTCAACTAATATGAAAACTAGTAAATGAACTACATCAAGGTGGCACAAACAAATGCAAAGATTCTAAATCCAAATTTGAGCAGGAATTATTATTACAAAATGCCTAACATATTTCTTCCCATCTCTTTCTCTTTCCACCTATAATACGAGCTTCAGGTTGATTTGAAAAGCACCTTAGCAAAAAATAAATATATAAATAAATAAAATAAAACCATAAATCAAGTACATGCTTCAAGGAAGAGTGAAAAAAAAAAAAACCACAGAACACAAATTGGCTTACTTACCTTCCTTTGCTTTCTTATGTTCAAGTCTTTCCTTTTGCAAGGATTTCTCTAATCTTGATCTGTGTTCATACACCACTGGGGGAAAAAGAGGTTACAGTTTGTCTTCAAAGAATTAAAAATTACAAAGTACAATTAACATCAACTTTCAGAGTAGGAAGGTGACCGTATAGGGCCCTTACACAATTAAGATAAAAACATCAAGTTCCACAATCTGGGTGAGTAATAAGCACACATACATATTAAAATTTCCACATTCTGGGAAAAAGAAAGCATCTTAATGGACATAATTCTGAGCTCTCAGACACATATTCTTATCCATCTGCCTTCTCTGCTAGTAAACTTTGCTTCTCCTGCCTCTCAAATGTGTCTCTGTGAAGTTCATTATGTCTTCCTGGGCCACCGTAGCCACTTTCATGACTTCGTCTGCCAGCTGCACAGTGGTTACCCCCACATCCACATTTCCTGCTCTCATCTCTCTCCTGTGCACTAGAAGAGGATTTCCACTCAGATAGCTCTCAAGGACGGCAGAGTTCAACATCGTCTGCACCAGAATTAAGGGTGCCCAGACCAACTGGTAAGGAACCCTAGCCGCACGCTATTAGGATGAAGGAGGAAAAGGTGACTTCCCTCCTGCCCCAAGCCTGGATGAAGAGGTGGGAGCAGAACAGAAATGGAGGGAGGCACTCTCTAGAGAACTTATAAAAGTACCCATGAAAGAGGGAACCAGTCAGTTTTTCCATCTGCCCTGGTCAGAAGCAGCCAATGGCAAACTGATGTCAGTTTTGTAAGATTTTCTGACCTCTGTCTGCCCTGCCCACAAGACCCTGAGTACTGAAGAGTAGGGCAGGAAGAGTAGAGGTGTGGAGGGAACCAGGGGGATCTCGGCTCTCACAGGAAGAGTAGAGGTGTGGAGGGAACCAGGAGGATCTAGGCTTTCACAGGAAGAGTAGAGGTGTGGAGGGAACCAGGAGGATCTAGGCTTTCACAGGAAGAGTAGAGGTGTGGAGGGAACCAGGGGGATCTCGGCTCTCACAGTAAGAGTAGAGGTGTGGAGAGAACCAGGGGAGTCTGGGCTCTCACAGGAAGAGTAGAGGCGTGGAGGGAACCAGGGGGGTCTAGGCTCTCACAGGAAGAGTAGAGGGGTGGAGAGAGCCAGGGGGTCTAGGATCTCACAGGAAGAGTAGAGGTGTGGAGAGAACCAGGGGATCTTGGCTCTCACAGGAAGAGTAGAGGTGTGGAGGGAACCAGGGGGTCTAGGATCTCACAGGAAGAGTAGAGGTGTGGAGGGAACCAGGGGGATCTCGGCTCTCACAGGAAGAATAGAGGTGTGGAGGGAACCAGGGGGATCTAGGCTTTCACAGGAAGAGTAGAGGTGTGGAGGGAACCAGGGGGATCTCGGCTCTCACAGGAAGAATAGAGGTGTGGAGGGAACCAGGGGGATCTAGGCTTTCACAGGAAGAGTAGAGGGGTGGAGAGAGCCAGGGGGGTCTAGGATCTCACAGGAAGAGTAGAGGTGTGGAGAGAATCAGGGGATCTTGGCTCTCACAGGAAGAGTAGAGGTGTGGAGGGAACCAGGGGGTCTAGGATCTCACAGGAAGAGTAGAGGTGTGGAGAGAACCAGGGGGTCTAGGATCTCACAGGAAGAGTAGAGGTGTGGAGAGAACCAGGGGATCTTGGCTCTCACAGGAAGAGTAGAGGGGTGGAGAGAGCCAGGGGGTCTAGGATCTCACAGGAAGAGTAGAGGTGTGGAGGGAACCAGGGGGATCTCGGCTCTCACCGGAAGAGAAGAGGTATGGAGGGAACCAGGGGGGTCTAGGCTCTCACAGGAAGAATAGAGGTGTAGAGAGAACCAGGGGATCTTGGCTCTCACAGGAAGAATAGAGGTGTGGAGGGAACCAGGGGGTCTAGGCTCTCCCAGCTTTGGTCCCCACTGCAGGCTTTCTATCTGAAGCAAGTAGAAGCTGCAAGGGGGGAAAGGCTTAAATTTGAATGCATAAAATGTTTTATACCAGTGGGCTCGAGCAGACATAACAATTGCTGAAGTTATACTATGTTTTTAAGTTATTGAAAATTTTGTATTGCTTTTTTTTTTTTTTTTTTTTTTCAAATCTCAAGAAAGCCAGAAGAAGAAACCAGTCTGTCTTAGGCTTCCTCCAAAACCAGAAACCTCAGCTATAGAGCGGTGGCGGGGAGAGGAGCAGAGGGTAAATACATTTTCTCCTGTACCCTCTGAAGCCTGTTTGTTCAGCCTTGTGTCAACTATGATCTCATTCTCTGGCAGGCTGAGCCGCCCCGTTACTCCATTCTTTTACCAGGGCCGAGTTCCCCATGGCTATTTACAAATTCTCCATCAATCGCTAGCTGACCACGTAGAACACACACAATACTCCCCACTCTCCTGGCTGCTACCAAAGTTGTCATGGTCCCAGCATCTCACCTCCCCCAACCCTGCTCCAACCCCTTGTGCTACCGGAAGGATTCACTGCCTCTCTTCCTGTCCCCTCCCTATCACAGCTGCCATCCACCTTTGCTCCTCTCTTTCCCTCAGGGCAGTCAAGTCCTGAGTCCTCCACCTCCTCCCCACACTGCAGCTCTCATCTTCTTATCCCATATAAACCTCCCATTCCTCTCTCTCTCTCTCTCTCTCTCTGTTTTCTTTTTGTTTTTGCTTTTGTTTATTGAGACAGGGTCTCACTATATAGCCCATGCTGGCCTAGACCTCACTACGTAGGCCAGACTGGCTTGGAAGTCGCACGAATCTCCCTGCCTCTGCCTCCTGAGTGCTGAGATGACAGGCATGCACCACCACGCCCAGCTTTTTTAAACCCTTCATTTCCAGGGCTCCATCTACTGCTGCCTCAGACTCGACTTCTGCTCACACTGCTGCAAACATCTCCATCCATCACCTCTGGAATGCCTGTGACCACCCAAACTGGCACGGTGTAGTCCCCTGGGAGCACGCTCAGCCCCATCTCACCTTTGCCCTTATCCTCAGACAGTCATTGCAATTAGCCCTGCCCCACTGCCTTCCTCTACCAGGGTGCCTGTGTTATTCATGAGATGACCCTTTTCCCCGACATCATTTTTATGTAGGAATTCACTACAACTCCACATTTATGGGTCTGCAGCCATAGCACCCTAGCATCCAATCCCGCCTGATCTCGGAAGCTAAGTGGGGTTGGCTTGGTTAATCCTTGGATGGAAACACCAGGTGCTGCAGGCTAGGGAGAAGGACCTGGCAATCACTCCCAAAAAACAATCGGCCATTGAAAACCCTATGAATAGCAGAGAAGCACTGACAATAGTGCAGACCATGGCACAGAGTAGGACAGTGTTTCCTTCCCTTGTACCTAGGGTTTCTATGAAGCAGACCTGACTTGACAGCACCTAACAACAACCACCACCACATTTATGGAGCCCTTACCTGGTTAGAGGTATGAAATTGGACTAAAAGTAGATGGGTTCCAAAAATCCAAGTCCATTGTTGGAAAATTCCATTTTCAAGCATATGTATCATCTATAAGACTCTTGGTCAAGTTCTGAAAGCCTATTAAACCCTAGAAGATTCGTAGATTGGTACTAATAGCCCTATCTCGAATAATTTTTGGACTGAGGCAGGAAAAGGATAGAGATTACCAAAGGAGAAGCTCATTAAATCAAGCCTTGAACTGTGATGAGAATTTCAACCAGGTGAAGGAAACGTAAGTGGAAAAAGATAAATTATAATACTATCAAGATGTTAACAGAGGTAAGAACACTAAGCTGGGAGGAAGAACACTCCCCCTGCCCTAATCTACTGGCCAAAGTTCTCAGGGTCTGGGTAGAAGCTTTCAGTAGCACAAACGCCCTAGTGAAAAGGGAATCTGGGAGTGTAGATTAGACATACTGCAGCCTGAGCTTCAGCAACCATGGGCACCACTTTCAAAGACAGGAAATGGCAGAAGAGCCTGGATCTGGCCGAAAAAGAGCTAGAGAGACAGCAGCAGGTCCCAAACTAGGGGACTCCTGAATGGAGGGCAGGACCATCAGGCAAAAACAAGCCCAGTCCAGTAGCAACACAACAGACGATGATGATAATAAAACCTCAGCCCAGTCAAGAGGGCATATACAAGGTGGGTGCTTGCCACCCATCCCCACCATCTCAGTCTCTAAATGTGAAACGTTATTATGCAAAGGATAGATGGAAAAGGTGAATGTACAAATGACAGTCATGTGAAATTCTTCTATAATTCACAAAATACATCAACAAGAACTGTACATTTATGGTAGCAAACTCAGAGTTATGTGGTGCTAGGTGATTAGGTAGTGATTGCTTTTTGTGGAGGAAGCAGGAAACTCATCAGCCTGAAATCATCTTCAGTAAAAAGGGAGAGTCCCCTGGATTAAACCAAGTAGAGCAGAAGTTGGAGGAAGGGCTGGGTGAGGAGGGTATTGTGGGAAGGTAGGAGATGGTATTCCCTTCTTTATTACCTTCTCTGGGGTTCAGTGAGAACAACAATGTGCCAACAGAGGGTATGAAGTCCCCATTTATCAGGCTGAATCATACAAGTGTCCTTGACAGTCTTATATTCAGTGGGAATTTACATAATGAACATATTCATAGCAGAGTGTCTGGAGAGCCAGGAAATCCTAGAATACATAGTTATAAAACTTCATAAATCACCTAAATTCAACCTATACCATGTCCATACATACATAGGCATACTTGTGGATCATGGTCAGTGTTCAAAGATCTTGGCAAACCTGAGATATAGCCATAAACACACAGAATGACATCACTAATTACAAGTCCTAAGACCAGACAAATATAATTTTGCAAATACAATAGGAAAAAAAATCTGTGATAAACAGGAATAAAGGATGTTTTTGGAAACTATGGGCAATTTTCCCCCATGTGTCTGTCCGCTTGTCATGCTGTTGGATCTTGTGGGTTGCTGTGATGCTGAAAGCTATGCCAGGATTTCAGATACCAGCAGAGCCACCCATGGTGGACAGGCTTTGGCTTCTAGACTAAAAAAGACTAAGGAGAAGGACTTGGCAGTCTACTTCCAAAACAATTAGCCATTGAAAACCCTAGGAATGGGAGAGAAGCACTGTCAAACATCAGGTAGTGCTTTATTCTGTTATACAGTGGGTTGCTGTGAGTCAGACCCAACTGGACAGCACCTAACAACAACATGAGGTAATTTCACTACAACTACTGTCTCGTTCAGAATGGGATGGGCCATTATAGCAGCAGCTTCTAGTCCTGATGTAATATAACTCAAAAATTCAGAAATGGCTTGAGGGTTGGAGGCTATCACAGTGAAGGAAGGTGTCAGAATGGAGCAGCAATGAGTAACGGAGTGTGGTGCTATTCTTTATCAGGTGCAGGAACAGGAGAAAGGAAAAGAAATCCCAAAAGGAGCCTTAAACTGTAGGTTGGGGAATCCACATTAGGTAAAAGGAAGTAGGAGTGGAGATCAGCTCTAGGAATTAAAAATTCTATAAAGGGGGAAACACGAAGGGAAGAGGCAGATGGTAATATAAAGGCTGAGAGCACAGACATGGCACCTGTCTTCAAATCCCAGGTCCATTTCATATCCAGCAAGTTGCTGAACTTCTTTGGACTTTAGTTTCCTTCGATGGGATGTGGGTGTAGTAATATTCCCTTCCTCTCTGAGTGAACGCCAGAGTTAAAAGAGTTAATACAGAGCTCCTGACTTCTGATTTCTTTACAATGGTGCAAAACCAGTATGCGCCCAATAGAAACAATACTTTGCACTTTGAGTTTTTCCAGCACTGCTGATATGCAGCATGATATCCCCTGTGATGCTGGGCAGCAGCAGGGAGCCTTTGCTCCCCATCAGCCACTGATAATGATGGTTGACCTGTTAACATCCAAATAATTTCTTGTTGGAGTACTGTTTTTTGTTTTGTTTTGTTTTTAATATGTAATATGTTTTACTTTTCTCAGAATCTCTGTGAGAGGAAAAAAATGTCGTATGTCATCTGGGTTTTTAAAAAACAGGGGTCCTACAAATACGACACCTGGCGTCAATGGGTTAGGAACCCATACTCAGTGTACCATATTGCTAAATTATGGTATTCTGTAGGTCAGGGGTGTTAAGTACATTTTCAACTTAGTGTGGGTTATAAGGACGTAACCACACTGTACAGGGAGCAGCATTTGTATACCAAGTGCTTAGAACACAGCCTGGCTCACAATAAACACTATAAAAATAATTTTTTTTTTTGGTGGTACTGGGGGTTGAACCCAGGGCCTCGTGCTTGCATGCTTTGCAAGTGCTGGACCACTGAGCTGCACCCTCAGCCCATTTTTTTTATTGTTTTATTTTTTGAGACAGGGTCTCACTAAGTTATGCAGACTGCCTCTGGTCTCAAACTTGCAATCATCCTGCCTCTGCCTCCCAAGGTGCTGGGTTTACAGGTGTGCACCACCATGCCTGGCTCAATAAAATAATTTTTTTTACCTACTCTGTGATGGACTAAAGGGCTGGGGTTTAGCTCAGTTGGTACAGTGCTGCTCTGTATTCTCTGAGGCCCTGGGTTCGATCCCTAGCACCTGAAAAAAACAGGAGAAGGACCTGGCAACCCACTCCCAAACCAATCCTGAAGACAATTAGCCATTGAAAACCCTATGAATAGCAGAGAAGCACTGACATAGTGCCAGGTATGGCACAGTGTCTGGGAGTGTTTCATTCTGGTGTACATAGGGTCACTATGAGTCAGACCTGACTTCATGGCACCCAACAACAACAACATGATGGATTTAAAGAGCAAGAGAAGGAATCAGTTGATCTCTCATGAGTCTTTGTGACCCTACAATTAAAGTTTAATCATAACAAAGTAATGATAATAAAGTAATGATAATAATAATAATGTGCATATATACACTGGCCATAATATTGGTCTGTTTCTTTCTACTTTAAAAATTCCTTAAAAACAGAGAAAGCAAATAATCACCTTATAGCTCACTAAAGTCGGTAAGCCTAGTCTTTCACCAAAATTAACGGATAGTAAAATAGAGCAGATAGATCTTTGTCTTAGTAAATCTTCTAGAAAATTTCACTGTTAAACACACACAGAGAGACACTTAATTCTTTCACCATTCATTTTTCAGGCTTACGAGCTAGTGATTTCTCTAGATAGGTTTACTGTTTTACTTAGAAGGAGGATTGCTAATCAATCCTTGTCACCTATCTCTGTTTTTCTATTTATATTCTGAAGTCAAGGGCATCAGTCAAGATGAACAAAAGCTGCTGGAATCTCTGCAACAAAATGGTGTATAATGAATATTCTCACAATACCAAACAAGTCTAAAGAAAAATCAGTACAAAAACAAAGGTTCAAACTTGGTACTCAGGTCCTCTGATGAGGAGTAAGACTGTCAGGGAAATGGGATTTGAAGCATAAGAACTCATGAGAAAAATATGAAAATCCATAACACTCATCTCCTCCTCTGCTTACTGAGAAGGAGTATAATATTTTCCATGCAGGGAAGAATGTAAAGAGATTTTATTTCTTCTTTAAAAAAAAAAAAAAAACACCCAGGAGTTTAAAAAAACATGCCAGCTTCCTATAGCAATTTTCCATTTTAACTCTGACTTCCATCTGAAAGTCACAAAAGAAATTAGCTGTACACAGTCACTTGTGGGCAAAATGCATAGCTGAGCCAGTTCAGAGCAAACTGCTCCAATTCAGAATTAGAAACGAACATTCTAAAATTAGGCAGAAAACACTGCTGAGTGTCTTAACGCCTTAAGCCAAGAGAGGGCAATGTTTCTTTGGCAGAACCAACAGCCCATGAAATTTTGCTTTCAGAGTTGACTACAACACACTGTAATGTTTTCACTTTGCAAAACTAACAAACGACCCAGGCTTGGCATGAACGTCACACATTGCAACGGGGGAAAATATTAAGATTTGTAGGTTATTTTATCACCTGACAGGCGATCAAATTTAAAGAGAACAAATCTGTGCTTTCGATAATTGTGGCTGAAAAAAAAGTAGGATAGCAAGAAAGATGACCTAAAAATAAGGGGGAAAAAAAATTCAAATCAATATACATAGTTCCCAGAACACAATTCTTTTGAGGTTTTCAGGTGTTCTTAGGCCTAAAATAACAGCTGTTTGTGACAGTCTTGAAGAACAGTCTGGGGCTGTGATTTTGGTTGGCCCTAAGAGGGTGGAGACAGCCACCGGCCCACCCACCCCGACCTCCACAGAACAGTGAGCTGCTGACTCAGCATGACGTCAACATTACAGAGAGGTTTTTCTCCAATTGTCTTTTCTTCTTGCTTTTATAACTTAAGTCTGAGAAAGAATGCAGGAGATGTCCTTAGAAAACCCACATAAAACATATAACTGGAGGAACGAAGGAGGTGGCCCACGGTTACCATATGGAAGCCTCCCACGCCGGGGGCGGGAAAGTCATCTCCACATCTCACAGCTTCATATCCGTCTGCACGATTTTACTGTGGCCCTCAGAGGACTCCTGGCCATTACGTCAAGCTCTCACATCTCACTTCATCTCAGTTTCGTGTCGCTGTGGTTTGGATCTCGAATGTCCTCCAAAGGTCCATGTGTCCAAGGCTTCATCCGCAGGAGGCAGTACTGGGTGGGAGGTGGTGGAACCTTTACGAGGCAGCGCCTGGTGAGATGGCCTTAGGTCACGAGCAGTATGTCCCTGCAGGGGACTGTGGGACCTGATCCTGTGCTGTCTGGCTCATGGCGTCAGTGGTTTAGGGTCACCACATGCTCTCATCACGATGTCTACCTCACCATATGCTACAGAAACAGGGCAAGTCCATTATGGGCTGGAATGTCTCAGACTGTGAGCCCAAATGACCCTTTTCTCTTAATAAGTTAATCATCTCAGGTATTTTGTTCTAGTGATGGGAAGCTGACTAACACATGTCTTCCAACATAACCTTCCAGGTCTGCTTCACAATGTATAGCTGAATTTAATTATTAACTAACACTTTCCTTATTTATATTCTTATTTATATTAAATAAGGAAAGTGTTAGTTAAGATCATATACCTGGCATAGAATCAAGAAGTGCTTTGATCTGCTGTACATAGGGTTGCTATGAGTGGGACTCGACGGCACCTAACAACAACAACACTTTCCTACACATTCAAGGGCCAGGCCTGGTATGTGGGGTGGATACTTCCCAATGTCTCCCCATCACAGACTGAGTGAAACTGAAAGCCTTCATAAGGCTTCTCCCCACTGTTGATCCTGCTCCAGCCCCTCAGCCTCCTTGTCCCTCCCTGAACATGCCAGATGCACTTCCACCTCAGCAACTCATATTGCCTTTCCCTTGAGCCCCCACTGCCCCTTCTCGGTGTATCTGAATGAACATCCCCCACAATTCCTTCCAATCTTCGCTAAAAAGGCACCTTCTCACCAAGAAAGACCCATCCAAAATTGCAACCTGCCAGGTGCTGTGCTGCACAAGGGTGATCCCAGCAACTCGGGAGGCTGAGTCAAGAGGATCGCAAATTCAAGGATAGAGGCAGCCTATGTAACTTAGCAAGACCCTGACTCAAGGTAAAAAAAAAAAAAAAAAAAAAATTTTAGAAATGGGCTGGAGGTGCAGCTCAGTGGTAAATCCCTCGTGAAGAATGCACAAGGCCCTGGGTTCCAATCCCAAGTACTGAAAAAAAAAAAAAAAAAAGCAACTTGATTCACACCTTCAGCACTTACTTTCTCTTTTCCTATTTAATTTTTCTCTCTAATACTGATTGCTAACTACCATATTTCTAACATGTCAAAGAAGCTCTGATGTAATGCCAGGCATGCCACAGTGTCTGGTAAGAATAGCAGAGGAGCACTGGCACAGTGCTGGGCATGGCACAGCATCAGGGAGTGTTTTGTTCTATTGTACCTAGGGTCGCTATGAGTCGAAAGTGACTCAATGACACCTAACAACAATTGTATCCCTGGTATAATGAGTCAAAGGCATTCAACAATTGTTATATGGATGGATAAATGATTGACTGACTGGATGGGTAAGTGAATAAAAGTGAAAGTGCAGGCTGGAGCGAGCTATCTTCTCTTCCCTCCTGTTGTGTATCTATCTCCAGCCCTCGCTACTGCTTTAGTCCCAATCCCTCAGCTCCTAGTGTCCAGTGACATTCAATAAAACCTACTCAATGAGTTCATGCATTTAAGCAGGGCTTCAAGCTGGCAAAAAAATTGGGTTCAGGTTTGGGTGTGGGTTCAATGGGTTAAAATTTTGAGGGTTCAGGTTCAGTTTGGGTTTGGGTTTAAATCCTTCGTGTAGATAGCAGAGTTTCAAACAGAACCCAAACGCAAACTCTGAGCCTGTGCATGTGCAAGCACAAATTTTTCTGAACCCAAACTGAGTGAAAAATTGGGTTCAGGTTTAGCTTTTACTGTTTTGGTTTTCTAGTTTGTTTTGATATCATTAGCAATTTTATTACAAATAATTTTTAAATGAAAAATATTTTACTCATCTCTCCACATATAAGATTAAAATTTTAAACACAAACTCACACTGAACTGGGCCCTCTATATTTTAATATATGGAACCTGCAATTGAACCTGAACCCAATTTTTCACGGGTTTGAAGCCTTGCATATAGAAAATATTTCATCCTTTTCTTCCTTTGCCTGCCATCCTTTATTCTTCAGCATTTTTAACTGAATTCCCACAATGGCTGACTCATTAGTACCTCCATATCCCAGTGAAGAGAAAGGTAAGGGAATAGAGAGAAAATAGAAATTTTTCTGTTGATTTATAGGCTCATAAGATTAGCATTAGTTAAATCACAACCCTCAAATACAGATGCTTTCAGAATGCGGAGAGAAGAAAGTACGGTCTGATTAGATATTTTTCTACTGCAAGGCAATCACAGTTGTTGTGGGCTTTTTTCAGCACAATACAATTCCAACAATAGTTCACTAAAGTGTCTCTTTTTAAGTTTGTGAATGCATACAGTTTATGAAGTACTTTAAGTGGAAATTTTAGCCATGATCTGAATTAGGGCTTAACTGTCTTTTCTATTTTAAATAAAGCTATACTCAGGCTTTTCCTCATGGTACTATTTAATTGAGATCTGGCCTTTTCAAACAAGGATTCTGTTAGCTGATTTAAGATATATTTCTGCAAACTAGTCCTCTTTTGGGCATTCTTTCAAATGGTGAGCCACTAATAATCATCCTTGTTATCAGATGCAATTTCTACACTACTCATGAAAGGCATCTTCTCTTAGCTACTCAGAGCTGTCATATTACAGCCAAGCAGTGTTCCAGGCATCTTGGGAAGCATCAAACTGTTGTTGTTGTTGTTAGGTGCCATCAAGTCGGTATCCAACTCATAGCGACCCTCATAGGGTTTTCAATGGCTGGCTGTTTTGGGATTGCCTTGGGAGTGGATTGCCAGGTCCTTCTCCCATTTTTGTGGTGCTGGGAATTGAACTCGGGACCTCAGAAACTGCAGCGCAGTGCTCTACCCACTTGTTTGTTTGTTTGTTTGTTTGGTTGGTTCTGGGAGTTGAACCCAGAGCCTCACACTTCCATGCTTTGCAAGTGCTGAACCACTGAGCTGCACCCCCAGCCCTTTTTTTTTTTTTTTTTTACTTTTTTTGAGACAGGGTCTCCCTAAATTACACAGACTGCCTCTGGTCTCGAACTTGTGATCCTCCCGCCTCTGCCTCCCTCTGCTGGGATTACAGGTGTGTGCCGCCATGCCCAGCTTAAGAGTTATTCTTTTTAAAAAGCTTATCATCAATAAATTCAGGTGGTGAGAAGACGCTAAGACAGGGAAAGCAGCTAGCAGACAATTAGAGATCAGCAAAGGTTAAGAAATGGGAGAAGGACGTGGCAATCCACTCCCAAAGCAATTCTGAAACAATGAGCCATTGCAAACCCTATGTGGGTTGCTATGAGTCAGAACCCACTGGACGGTACCTAACAACAACAATAACAACAAAGGTTAAGACAGGGATGACATCATGGTCTGCTGAGCCAGCAGATTTTTTTAACTGAAACTTGATGAGCTGAGGGCGAAAATATACTCCTGTCCCACGAAAAGTCTGCACACCACACGGCAAAACCACATGCATAAAGACATGCGTGACTATATAGGCATATAGGTAAGAAACTTAAGAACTCACAGTAATAGAAGCAAAGGTTATTCCATAGTTAGCGTGAGTGGGCTCTGTACAGTAATATTCCTATCTAGCAGTCAGATCTCAGCTGGACAAGATCACAACATTTCAGGAAATAACGCAGGAGAGAAAAAAAGGAGTAGGGAAGAAGACACAGACCCAAGGAGGAGAAAGGAGGAGGTTGTCTCTGGTCCCTCAAATTGATCTGGGGAATTGCAAGAATATCCTTAAAAGGCATATTGGTTTTATAATGAAGCTATAAACTTATACATATATTCTTCACAATTGATGTGCTTGAAACAAACATAAAACACATGTGATTTTCATAAGTCATTGATTTTTTCATGGGAATTTGCCTCTGTGGACACTTCAAGTGATGTTAGCAAAGCAAGAATGACCTAAAATTCAGTGCTTGAATTTATCAACCCCGGAATGGTTTCTATGTTGTATTGCAGAGAATGTCACAAGTAGCTCAGAATAAGCCTGGCTATCCCTGGCTTCTCCGTTAAATCAATGCCCCAGCACATGAGCAAACCCACCTCTATCCTCACTTTGAATTTCAAGTTTTTACTTGAAAACATGAACCTGCCTTACATCTCCTGCAAAAGATTTTCACAAATGTCTGGCTTATAAAGAGATGTTGTCTAAAGTCTTTTATCTCTAATGCATCCTGAATATTTCATTCAAAAAAATCAAACAAATATTTATTGAGTACCTACTATGTGCCAGGCATTATTCTGATATTTGAGAATATATCATGAGAAAAACAGAGAAAAAAATCTTCCTTTGGGGCATTTGTATTCTGGCAATGAGAAACAGATAACAAATGATAATAAATATATTAGAATGTAATTAGTGCTACAGGAAAAAAAAAGCAAGATAAAAGAGACTGAAAGAGACTGGAGGTTTGTGGAAGGTGGGCCAGGTTTCATTTTGAAATGAGAATAGGCCTTACTGAGAAGTCATTTGAGCCAAAACTTGACAAAGTAAAGAAGTCAGTCTTTCAGATATGGACAGGGGCAGAATTCCAGAGAGAGGGGCAACCCACATAAAAGCTTGACAGTACCACATACCTGGGATGTTCTAGAAGCAGAGACCAGAGTGCCCCAGGAAGAGCAAGCCTGCAAGAAACAAGGCGAGGGAGAGGCAGCAGCCAGCTTTCAATGGGCCTCAGAGCATCTAGTGAAAACTTGAGCCTTTCCTTGCAGAGAAATAGCAAGCCACCGGAGACTTCTAAGCAGAAATGCAAGGTGCGCTTTATGGTGATCAGTCTGACCAAAGGGTGGAGGACGAAGTCAGGCAAACCAGTTCGTAGTGAGTTTCTGCAGTGACGCAGGCAGGAGGAAAGAGCAGAGCAGGACCAGTGCGTAGGGCGTGGAGGTGGCGAAGCACTCATTGTGTATCTATACTGAAAAGAAGCCACTGCCTGTTCTCAGCTGACATGGGGAGGACTGCTGGTGTTGTGGGTTTGTATGGAAGATCAGGAATAAGAGTTCATTGATTACAGAGGGATGTGTCCTCAGCCTGGAAAGTCAATCTAGGCTCCCAGAGGTGACCTTTGGTTGGATGTGGAAAGAGGTCAATCAAGAGAGGACAGAGAAAAGTCCAAACAATGGAGAAAATATAAAAAAGCACTGAGACAAAACCAAAAATACCTGTATTGGGTATTCTTCAAAACTTCCTGAAGATGAGAATAATCTGAAGTACTTGTTAAAAGCACAGATTCCTTGGCCTCAACCCAACTACACAGAATCCAAATTTCCAAGAAGAAGCCTGGTACATTAAGTGAATTTGCATCACCATGACCAAAATATATGAGACCAACGAAAACAGAGGAATTACTTATTGTGATACTTGGTTCCAGAGGTACCAGTTCATTGTGGAGGGGAGGGTGTGCCAGAACAGAGTAGTTCATGTCATGGTGGGCCAGGAAGCAGAGAAAGGGAGCACAGGAAGTGTCAGTGTAGGTTTAATGGTATCGCACCTCATCGTTACCACTCACCCTAAGGA
This sequence comes from Pedetes capensis, assembly GCA_007922755.1. Classification (NCBI taxonomy): domain Eukaryota; kingdom Metazoa; phylum Chordata; class Mammalia; order Rodentia; family Pedetidae; genus Pedetes; species Pedetes capensis. The sequence continues at coordinate 20,288 of VMDO01030782.1, forward strand.
GTTTCCTCTCTCAGGACCTCCACTCAGGGGAGATGCCAGATCCTTGTCTTGGTGGCCAAAAAGACTTTCAGAATGAAACAGAGATGTGAAGCAGAGTTTTGAGTTTATTAGATAAAGCATGGGCTGGGGTTTAGCTCAGCTGGTAGAGTGCTGCTCCATACTTTGCACTTTCTGAGGACCTGAGTTCTATCACCAGCACCACAAAAATGAGAGAAGAATGTGGCAGCCCAATCCTGAAATAATCAGCCATTGAAAACCCTATGAAGGTGGCCACAAGTCAGACACAACTTGAAGATACTTAACTATATATAAAGGGAAAGAGCTATATATAAAGAAAAAGAGCTTGCTTCAGAGCAAGCAAGGGTGTGGAGAGAGAGGGAGAGGAAGAGAGAGAGAGAGAGAGAGAGAGAGAGAGAGAGAGAGAGGTGTAAAGACACTTAGATGTCTTTACAACTGGTATGAGTTTGGGCTTTCAAAGTTTCAATGCTCAACAGGGTCCTAGACTGAGTGTCTGATATTAATTTATAGGTTGGAAAAGGAGCATGGTTAAAAGGCCTAGATTGAGATAGTTGAGGAAATTCCTACTCTATCTAG
>VMDO01030783.1:0-20869 GCA_007922755.1 Pedetes capensis
TTTTTTTTGGAGTTTTTTTCTTGAGTTCTTTATAAATTCTAGTAATTAGACCTTTGTCTGATGTATAAAATGTGAAGATTTTTTCCCATTCCGTGGGGGTTTCCTCGACTCTGTTAATTGTTTCTTTTGCTGTGCAGAAGCTTTTTCATTTCATGTGATCCCATTTATCTATTCTTGTTGCAATTTCTTGAGCAATTGGAGTCCTATTAAGGAAATACTTTCCTATGCCTATATAATGGAGTGTATTGCCTATCTTGCCTTCTATAAGTTTTAAAGTTTCTGGCTTTATGTTGAGATCTTTTATCCATTTTGAGTTAACTGTCGTGTATATTGAGAGATGCGGGTCCGCTTTCATTTTTGTGCATGTGCATGACCATGTTTCCCAGTACCATTTGTTGAAAAGGCTGTCCTTTTTCCAGTTTACCTGCTTTGCTCCTTTGTCGAAAATAAGGTGGCTATAGGTGTGTTGAGGTATATCTGGGTCTTCTATTCTGTTCCAGATGTCTTCAGCCTATTTTTGTGCCAGTACCAAGCTGTTTTTGCAACCACTGCCCTGTAGTATAGTTTGAAATCAGGGATTGTGATTCCACCTGCATTAGATTTGCAGCTTAAAAGTGTTTTGGCTATATGTGGTCTTTTGTGGTTCCATATGAATTTTTGGATCATTTTTTCTATTTCTGTAAAATCAGTCAGTGGAATTTTAATGGGTATTGCATTAAATCTATAGCTTGCTTTTGTCAGGATAGCCATTTTTACTATATTAATTCTCCCTAACCAGGAGCAGGGGAGGTCTTTCCATTTTTCAGTGTCCTCAGCTATTTCTTTCTTTAATGTTTTGAAATTTTCCTTGTAGAGATCTGAAGGGTCTTTGGTTAGATTGATTCTAAGGTATTTAATTTTCTGGTGGGCTGTCATGAATGGTAGTTTCAATGGTTGATTGTTTTGGGATTTCTTTGGGAGTGGATTGCCACATCCTTCTCCTATTTTTGCGGTGCTGCTGATCAAACCTAGGTCCTCAGAGAGTGTGGAACAGCACTCTATCAATTGAGCTAAACCTCATCCCTAAGTTTATATGTGGTAATATTTTATTCATGTGAATAAGTTATTATCAGCTTGTGCTCCATGGTTTATCCTGGACAGATGGTAGTTGTTTATGTGCATCAGCAAGATGTACAGTCATCCTGCCTCAGCATTTGTACTCAAAATGGAGCGGACTGCTGTCTTATAAAATGGAGTTGCTTAGGGCAAGGCACAGCCTGAAAGCTATTAATTTACACAATCTGGAGTAACTTAGATCAGGGCACAGCCTGATTTCCACAAGTGGAGTTGAATCTTATGAGTGTGTGCGCACATGCCTGTGCGTGTGTGTGTAAGTTTGAAAACTATCTGCTTCTGTCTTTTGCTCAGCTTTCTTTTGGGTTATTTGTCTTCTTCCCCTCTTGACTTTTCAGAGTTCTTTTACATTAGGGAGACTTGCCTTTACTGTGCTATATATTGCCAATATCTTCTCATAGTTTATCATTCACCTGTTGGCTTTGCATATGCTGTCTTTTAAAAAAATAGTTATCCAAAAAGTTTTTATATTTCCTTTAGCTAAATGGGATTGGTCTTCTGTTTGTTTGTTTTATTGCATCTAGATTTTGGGTCATATTACTGAAGTTTTCCTCACATCTAGTTAATAAAAGAAATCAGCAATGACCTCTTCAAGTATGAGGTGTGATTAAAAGACATAATGAATATTTAAGTTTTAAAAAGTTATCACAGCAGAACACACATTGCCATTAATCCCCTCAAAATACTCCCCCTGGCTTTGAACACACTTATCCCATTGCTCTTGCCATTTTCTGAAGCAGTCTGGAGTCCTCTTTCATGAGTGTCTTTATTTGCAATGTGATGGCTGCCTCAATGCCCTGAATTGATTTAAATATTTTCTTTTCTGGTCATTTTGACTTAGGGGAAGATCCAGAAGTCACATGGTGGCAGATCCAGTGAATAAGGTGGATGAGGACACACTATGATGTTTTTATTTGACAGGAATTGCCATACCAGATTGATGCATGACATGGAGCAGTTGTTATGATAGAAGATAAAATTAAAGACTCTCATGAAAGAAGACTTCCAAAACTGCTTCAAAATGGCAAGAATGATGGCATAAATGTGTTTGAAGACAGCGGGAGTATTTTCAGGGAGGATTAATGGCAATTTGCCTTTGCTTTAATAATTTTTTAAAAGTTAAACATTCACCATATTTTTGTCAGCAGCCATGGGGGTGAGGACACAGCCGAGCACTGCCATCTTTAGCCTGAGAAGCTCCCCCTATCAAGGACCTCTATTCAGGTGGGTCTAGCTGGGCCTCAACTCCATTGCAACAAAGAATTTCAGGATGAGTTAGAGTGAAACAAAATTAGTTTATTAATTAGAGATAAGAGACAGTACATGCTTTAGATTTAAGCACAGGCATGGCAAGGAGGAAAAGAGACACAGAAAGAAGAATAGTACATGTCCAAGACACAGACTTCTCAAGAGAAAGAATAGCATTTATATGTCTGAAAATAGCTATATATATGATTTTGTAGCGAAAGTACAAAACAATGAGCTGGTATACCTGTTCTTTCTATCTTCAATAATTTCCTCTTTTGTAAATGAAATTAGAAGGTGGCTTTACAAGGTACATTGTTAAAGTTTAGGGATGAAAGGGAAGTGCCAGTAAGATAAAAAAAAAAAAGAAAGAAAAAAAAAAAAGGCCAAAATAAGTCAAAGGAAGAGTTTCAATTGTTTAGAGTTTAACAGATTAAGTACAAATATTTTAGCATACCTTCTAAGGAATTTCTCTTTAGTAAAATAAGATTGTAAGGTAGCCCAGAAGGTGTACTGTGCAGATTTACAGATAAAAGAGCTATTAAAATGCATAGATTGAAATGATCAAGGGAATTCTTACTAAGTCATGAGGAAGATATCTAGGAATGTGTTGACTGCAAACATACCCATAATTTTGCTGGTGAGATTCTCAGAGAAGCACAGGATTACAGAGGGGAAAGTAAGGTTAAACTCATTTGACACATACATTTGATCCAAACATGGCTAATTGCTATTTTAACATTCTCATCTGAAATGTTTCTCAAAATATTGTCTCTATGCAGGCAGTCCTCACAGTAGTTTTCTTAGATGCTGTTGTTAGGTGCTGTCAAGTCAGGTCCGACTCATAACAACACTATGTACAGCAGAATGAAACACCCTTTATATTGCCATGCAAATGATCTTTTTTATTTTTAAACCCATGGTAGCAGCCACTGTGTCAATCCATTTAGTTGGGAGTCTTCCTTTTTCTCGTTGACCTGTCTACTCTCCCAAACATGATGCCCTTCCCCAGGGATTGGTCCCTCCTGACAACATGACCAAAATATGTCAGATGCAGTCTAGCCATCCTTGCTTTCAAGGAGTACTCTGGTTGTACTTCTAGAACTCATCTGTTGATTCTTTTAGCAGTGCATGGTATATTCAGTATTCATCTCCAGCACCATAATTCAAAAGTATCAATTCTTCTGTCTCCCTTATTTAATGTCCAACTTTCACAGGTGTATGATGTGACTAAAAATATCATGGCTTCAGTCAGGCACACCATCTTTAATGTGACATCTTTACTTTTTTACTTTAAAGAGGTATTATGCAACAGTTTTTCCCAATGTAGTGCATCTTTTGATTTCTTGACTGCTGCTTCCATGGATGTTGATGTAGAACCAAGTAAAGCATAACTTGAACAACCTCAGTCTTTTCTCCATTTATCATGAAGTTGCTTACTGACCCAGTTGTAAGGATTTTTGTTTTCTTGATGTTGAGGTGCAATCCATGATGAAGGCTGTGTTCTCTGATCTTCATTAGTAAATGTTTCAAATCTTATTCACTTTCAGTAAGGAAAGTTGTGTCAGCTCCATAACACAGGTTGTTAAAAAAGTCTTCCTCCAATCCTGATGCCACCTTCTTCTTCATAAAGTCCAGCTTCTTGGATTACTTGCTCAGAGTAGAGATTGAAGAGGTACAGTGAAAGGATACAGCCATGTAGTTCACCTTTCCTGACTTTAAACCAAGCAGTGTTTCCTTGTTCTGTTTGAATGACTGCCTCCTGTTCTACATACAATTTCCTCAGGAGTGATATTAAGTGCTTTGGTATTCCCATTCTTCACAATGTTATCCATAATTTGTGTGGTCCACACAGTTAAATGCCTTTGCACAGTCAAAAAACATAGATAGACATCCTTTTTAGTATTGTCTGCTTTCAGCCTATATCCATCTGACATCAGCAAGTATTTCCCTGGTTCTACACCCTCTTCTGAATCCAGCTTGATTTTCCGGTAGTTCCCTGTCAATATACTGCTGTAGTCACTTTTGAATGATCTTTGGCAAAAATTTACTTGTGTGTGATACTAATGATGTTGTTCAATAATTTCCGCATTTGGTTGGATCTCCTTTCTTGGGATTAGGCACAAATACAGATCTCTTCTGGTCAGTTGGCCAGGTAGCTGTTTTCCAAATCCCTTGGCATAAACAACAGCACCTCCAGTGCCAAATCTGTTTGTTGAAACATCTCAATTGGTATTCCATCAATTCTTGTGTTGCACCAATGTCTTCAAGGCAGCTTCCACTTCTTCCTTCAGTACCATTGGTTCCTGATCATATGCAACCTTTTGAAATGGTTGATCATCCACCAATTCTTTTTGGTATAGTAACTCTGTGTATTCCTTACATCTTCTTTTGTTCTTCCTTGTGTCATTTAATATTTTCCCTGTAGAATTCTTTCACTATTGCCACTCAGGGTTTGAATTTTTTCTTCAGTTGTTCTTCCTTCTTGGTTTTCTATCTCGAGCTCTTTACACATGTCATTATAATATTTTATTTTATCTTTTTATGCTGCCATTTGAAATCTTCTGTTTAGTTCTTTAACTTCATCATGTTTTCCTTTTACTTTAGGTACTCAATGTTCAAGGACAAGTTTTGGTCTCTTTTGGTATATAATTTGGTCTTTTCTTTTTTTTCCTATCTTTTAAATAAGCTTTAACTTTCCTCATGAATGATGTCTCTGATATGTTACAAGTCATCTGGTCTTTGATCATTAGTGTCTAACTCATTGAATCTGTTCTTAAGATGGTTTCTGAACTCAGATGGGATATATTCAAGGTCATACATTGGGTCTCATGCACTTCTCTGTCAGTTTTCTGTACTGTCAGGGCTAGTGTGTTGCTGTTACACTAAAGCTGTGCCTTCAGTATTACAAATATTAGCAGAGTCAAGTGTGCTAGAAAGCGTCCAGCTGAGTTTCCAGACTAAGACGTACTAGGGAGAAGTACCCAGCAGCCCAATCCTGAAATAATAAGCCACTGAAAACCCTATGAATAGCAGGGAAACACTGTCAGATATAGTACTTGAAAGCGACCCTCTCAAGTTGGAAGGCACTCAAAAGAAGACTGGAGAAGAGTCACCTCCTCAAAGTAGAGTCAACAATAGTAATGGGAGTGGAGTAAAGCCCTTGGGATCTCCATTTGTGGATGTGGCATGACTCAAAATGAGAAGAAACACCTGTAAACATCCATTAATAATCAGAATGTGGAATGTACATAGTATAAATGTAGGAAAATTAGAAATCGTCAAAAGTGAAATAGAGCACATAAACATCAACATCTTAGGCATCAATGAGCCAAAATGGACTGGTATTGGCCATTTTAAATCAGATAATCATGTGGTCTACTATTCTGGGGGCTGGGGTTTAATCTCAGTTGGTAGAGTGCCACTCGGCAGTCTCTGAGGCTTTGAGTTCAATCCCCAGAACCACAAAAATGGGAGATGGACCTATCAATCCATTTTTGAAACAGTCTCAAAACAATCAGCCATTGAAAATCCTATGAAGAGCAGAGAAGCACTGACCTAGTGCCAGGCATGGCACAGTGTTGGTTAGTGTTTTGTTCTGTCGCACATAGGGTCATTAGGAATTGACAACATCTAACAACAACACTAAGCCAGGAATGACAACTTAATGAAAAATGGGGTTGCATTCATTATCAAAAAAGCCATCTCAAGATATCCTGAAATACAATACCGTCAGTGATATAATAATGACCATATGCCTAATAGGAAGGCCAGTTAATATGACTATTATGCAAATTTACAACCCATCACTACAACCACAAATGCAGTGGAAGATTTTTACCAGCTCCTGCAGTCTGAAACTGATAGATATGCAATCAGGATGCACTAATAATTGCTGGTAATTGGAATGTAAAAGTTGGAGACAAAGAAGAAGCCTTAGTAGTTGGAAAATAATGACCTTGGTGAAAGAAACAATGCTGGAGATCGCACAAGTGACTACATTTGTGGAAAGAAATGATGGAAAAGCTCAATATCAGAAGTCAGCACTAGACCAGGTACTGATTGTGGATCAGATCATCAACTGCTCATATGCAGGTTTTCTTGGTCATTGTGTTAAAATTCTTGACTTTCAGATGGCAAGATTTAAGCCAGATGCTGTGATGAGGGCTTTTTCCCCTTCCTACGTCCCTTTGATTTTCTTATCTTTCTTTTCTGCCTCTTTTTTTGATTACACCTTGTACATACATCCTTCTCTCTGGAGTTTGTTTGAATTTCTTATTAGATATAATTTTTTAAGCTTTTTTCCTTCTTCTTTCCAACTACACTAAAAAGAGATGGGAGGGGGCAGGATCAGTCTTCCTATCAGATTCCACTGTTAGTATTTTCAATAACAAAGATGGGACAAAGGCCTACAAATGTCACCTAAAGCAACAGTTTTCCATTCCCTTGTCTCAATTTCCCCTCGTGGTATATAAGGGGGTTGTTTGTTTGTTTTAACCATATCATTCTAGAGATGAACCCTAAATCAGAAATTTTGTTTTGTCTTATGATAATTCTCATTAACATATCAAACCAAATATATTGAGTGTTTTTGCTAAGCATAGTGTCAAGATGATTTATGATTTAAATGTCATAACATCTCTGGGCCATATGTGGCTTTCTTCAGTTTACAAACAATGAACCTCAGTGTTAAGTTAAGTCATTTTTGTACAGTTTAAGCTTAAACCTAAGAATGTAGTTTTCCTTCAAATAAATAGACATTGCAATTAGTTGATTATGTGATTTTTATGTGTGTCTAATGTCTCTTTCCCCTAGAAGTTTTGGAATAGTGAATTAATTCACTGCTTCCCACTGTTCTACACTGCCCCCAGAGAAATGGTAATATATATGTGGTATAAGAAACATTTTTGAGCCTGCAGCCATAGCCCTGTGGCATCTGATCCCGTCAGATCTTGGAAGCTAAGCAGGGTCGGGCCTGGTTAGTACCTGGATGGGAGACCACCTGGGAACACCAGAAGCTGTAGGCTTGAGAGAAGGACCTGGCAACCCCCTCCCAAAAATCAATCTGCCATTGAAAACCCAATGCACAACAGAGAAGCACTGACAATAGTGTTTCCCCTGTTGTACAGAGGGTTGCTATGAGTCGGATACTGACACGACCGCACCTAACAACAACATAAGAAACATTTATAGGATTTTTTTCACAGATGATGGCAGCTTGTTTTTTTTTAAGGGCTAATAAATGAAGGAGCAATGCCAACATTTCTTCAGCTTTACTTTGAACAAGTCTGTAGAACCACCATATTTATTCCAAGTTAATGCTTCAGGACCATCATGAAACATGTGCCATTTACTTCTAGTTTCCATCAATCATTAGACAGCCAAGGCCACTGGGGCCACTGATAATGTCCCTGCCCAGGCCCAGGGTCCAAACTCTTCATACTCAATGTCTTTTCCAAACCACATGTGGGTTCTGAGTGATTATCAGCAAGGATCAAAGACCTCTCTCTCTTTGCAGTTTGGGACCAGTTGGAAAATCTCTAGGAGTCAGAAAGGAGGGGATAAAAAAAAATCAGCTATACTTATACATGTCTACAACCATCGCACCCTAGCATCTGATGCTACCTGATCTCAGAAACTAAGCAAAGTTGGCCTGGTTAGTCTTTGAATAAGAGACTGCCTGGGAATACCATGTGCTGCAGGCTAGGGAGAAGGACCTGGCAATCCAATTCTGAAACAATCAGCCATTGAAAACTCCATGAATAGCAGAGAAGCACTGACAATAGTAATGGGCATGGCACAGTGTTAGGGAGTGTTTTGTTCTGTTTGTACACAGGGTTGCTATGAGTCGGAGCCAACTCAACAGCACCTAACAACAACGTACTTATTCATAAAGTCAGAATTGTGATGCTTGGCATTAGAATCAATCTTTTGACAAGTTTTTTGAGAGGAGCGAGGCACCTACACATACTGAGCATTACACAATTCCAGGTACTTGGATATATCAATGAATGGCACAGACAAACTTCCTTCCTTCGTGGACTTATATTCCTGAGAGTGGGGAGACACATACTAGGCAAGCTGAATGCCTAAGTAAGTTATAGAGCATAAACGAGGTGAAAAGCGATGCGGGGAAAAGAAAAAAAGATCAGGGTAAGGTGGATCTGTGATGTGGCCTGAGCAGAGTGTAAGCTTTTGATGACCACTCTTAGGTGGGCCTCAGGGCTAGGTGGCATTTGTAGAGGCTTGTGAAGTGGCTGAGGGACGCAGCCATGTGCATATCTTGAAGAAGAACATTCTAGTGGAAGTAACAGCAGTGTAAAAAACCTGCCTTCCATATTTACAAAAGAGCTAGGAAGTCAGTGTAAGGGTTGTTGTGTGAACTGGGAGATCAGGAAGACTTGACATCTAGAAGGTCATAGAGATTGGTTGGGCAGGGCCTTGGGACTAGGTAAACGTTTTTATCTGGAATAAAATGGGGTGCCGTGGGTGGCTTTAAAAAGTTTTGAGCAGAGGAGTGGCATGAGCTGACATATTTCAGCAGGATCATCCCCTTCACTGGTTAAATAGAAATTGTTGCAAGGAAGGAGAGAAGGGGATACAAGTCAGGAAGCAGCGGTAGTGCATCAGAAGCTTCTGTTGTGTGACAAATGACCTCAAAATTAGTTGCTTAAAACAGAAATTGTTTTACTTGTCCACCTTTCTGTGGGCTGGCTGCTTGGCCTGGGTTCAGCCTTGATCACTAGTGATTTTGCACATGATAGTGTCTGGGCTGGTTCCCAGGTGGGGGCCTCAGGTGGGAAGGCTAGGGTGACTGGACCCTGTCTCCACATGGTCTCTTATCCTAGCAGAGGCTGGCCCAGGCTTACTTATGTGGCAGCAGCATCCTAAGAGGGGCAGAGTGGAAGTGCCAATGCCTGTGCTCACACCCCCATGATGCCATTTCCATCACATTCCATCAGTTGAAGCAAACCACAAGTCCATCTCACATTCAAAACCTAGGCAGAGACCCTGTTGCTTGAGGAAAGAAGCTGCCAGTAATTTGTGGCCCTTTTTAACCCACTTTATGTAGTAGTCCTGGGGCTGGGGTTTAGCTCAGTTGGTAGAGTGCTGTTCTGCATTCTCTGAGGCCCTGGCTTGGATGCCCAGCACCACAGAAATGGGAGAAGGACTTGGCAGTGCACTCCTGAAACAATTAGCCACTGAAAACCCTATGAATAGCAGAGAAGCACTGACAGTGTTTTGTTCTGTTGCACATAGGGTCACTATGCATTGGACCTGACTTGACAACACCTAACAGCAACAACAACAACAATATGTAGTAATTCAGGCAGGAGATGAGAGTGGTTTGGGCCAACAGGATTGCTGTGGAGGCAGTGAGAAGTAATTGAGTGCTAGACATAATTTGAAATTAGAGTCAATAGAATTTCCTGACACATCTCATGTGTGACACGACAGAAAGAGAAATCAAGATGAGTCTAGGATTTCTGGCCTGACCACCTGGAAGGACAGAGGAAATTGGCATCACATGAGATTAACAGCCAATACTCCCCTGGGTGAGGCTGTGATCCATGGGGCCCTGGGGCCAGCCCAACCTGCCGAGTTCAGCACACCAACCTCCCCACAGGCAGTTACAGCCGAACAGAACTCAGGTGGCCTGGAGATCTGTGTGTTCAGATCCTTTTCCCAAATCTCCCATCAGATAGGTCTTCTCTTTCCATGGGACGATGAGTGTAAGGAAAGTGGGCAGGAGGCCACAGAGCCACGGAGCAGAGAGAGATAGCTCTTTCTGGCTGGGCTGTGCCAGGTGACCACTCAGGGCCCTTGAGGGCCCCAGGCATTGCACTAGGTCCTGCTCCCCAGCTAGTGCTGACTGCTGATGCACAAATGGTAGCCAGACCTTTTAATCCTTATTTTGCCTTAGAAGTTTTAATGAAATAGTTATTTAAGATGCTTTCATACCTAGGATGAATGATTCCCCCAGAATACATGTTCCCACTAGTTTCTTCTATCATATCACTACATTAGCAAAATAATAGTGACCTCAACACTGCAGATTTTATTTTCCTGTGTAAAAGGTGTCTAGAAATAGTCTCCTAGCAGTCTATTTTCCATCATTTTAAGGGTTTGACACTTGTTCTCATGGTGGAAAATGGTTGCCAATATTTTAGCCATCACATCTGTGTTCCAAGCAAGAAACTTGAGAAAGTGCACGAGAAGGTCTTGCCCCCTTATGAAAAAATAGGCTCTCTGAAAATAGGACACAATGCTTCTTACATCTCATGACCAAAAGCTAGTTGCATCACCACAGCTATTTACAAGGGAGGCTGAGAACTATTATTTTATCTAAGTGGCAATGTACCCAACACAAAACCAGGGTTTATTATTAAAGGACAGGATATTTGTGACAACTAGCAGTCTCTGCAATACCCCTTAATTAGGAGGACTTTACCTTCATTTACAGAACAATTACAAATTAGCACCCTGTAGGACCCATGGCACCTAAGGCATACCACCCTGGCATTTGATCCCATCAGATCTCAGAAGCTAAACAGGGTCTGTTCTGGTTATACTTGGACAGGGGAATGCCTGGGAATACCAGGTGCTGTAGGCTTGGGAGAAGGACCTGGCAACCCACTTCCGAAACAATCAGCCATTGAAAACCCTATGAATAGCAGAGAAACACTGACATAGTGCTGGGCATGGCACAGTGTTGGGTAGTGTTTTGTTCTCTTGTACATAGGGTTACTATGAGGTGGGCCTGACTCAATGGCACCTAACAACAACAGGACCCATGTTGGCCTGGGTTAGTAGTGGTTCTTTGGGTAAGATGTAATAATACTTGTGTGGACTTACTTTCCTATTTTATTTAACAACAGTAGGTCTAGGGAGTTGTTGTTAGGTGCCATCAAGTTGGGTCCAACTCATATCGACCATATGTACAACAGAACAAAACACTACCTGATACTGTGCCATGCCCAGCAGTATGTCAGTCTCTGCTAATCACAGGGTTTTCAATGGCTGATTGTTTTCTGGGATTGTTTCGAGAGTGGGCTACCAGGTCCTTCTCCTATTTTTGCAGTGCTGGGGATCAAACTAGGGCCTCAGAGAGTGCACAACAGCACTCTACCAACTGAGCTAAACCCCAGCCCCTGGTCTAGGGATGAGTAAGTATTTATTAACTTCCTAAACCAATAACAATTCTTAATGACTTAATTCAAGCCATAGTAATTGATTTTGCCGTGGTTGAAAAAGCTTGAGCCATATCCTGGTTGTGAATATGAAGTGGCCCATGTAAAAGTTCAATAAATAAATAACAGTAAGTGTCCACTGTCTTCCTGTCTTTCTCTCTCTCCTTTTTCCTCCCCTCCCCTATCAAGATGCCATGTGCTGGAGGAGAGACCTAGTGGAGATGGGCTGCTTTGCAATTATTTTTCAACATTAACTGTGTCTGGCTAAATTTGAAAGGCTCTTAACTGTGCCTGGGGGGCCCATTTGCTGACTTGTGCACATAATCTGGTTGAGGTTGCCTACATCTAGAGTTTTAAGTAGGGCAGTGCTTATGTGTGAAGATGAAGCTTCAGTAATCCCTTAGAAAAAACACACTTTCACTTCTAGCTCTGCACCTAAGGGGCTGTCTTTAAAAAAAAGTTGTGGCAGGCTTTTAGTTCTGGAGGCAGTAGGAAGAGACTCATGCATGATTTGGGCTTCCTGTGTGCCCTAGGGCGTGCTGTCTCAAAGGTAGATCCACAAAACACCAGGACACATCCTCTTCAGTTCTGGAAAATCCCCACCTTAGTTATTTCTTTGGAAGGTGCTGCCTGAATCATGTAAACCTCTGACAACAAAGAGTAGAAAGGGAAGCATTTTTGTAAAACATCTGTATAGCGTCCACTTCAAGCCGTGGTAGGGGGTGGTGGAAAATTAACACTTATTTTGACAGCCTGATTCTTTAAGACGAGGCACTAAAAAGTACTTTCCACATGGTTAAATATAATTCCTCTTCCTATTCAGAGTTGAGATGTAAGAGTGGTTGATTACTATGTACGGGCTACTTTATCTTGACAATTTCTCAGTAGCTCCCATGGGAGGATATTAATTGCAGATGTCTTTGGAGGCTTGGATAGGAGAATTGTGGTCTTCTTAATAGGTTTGACATTAAATTGGTGAAAATACCTACTAAACTGTTGACAGCCTTATCGCAGACTAGGAATATTTATTATCTCTGGGAAATTTGGTGACTAAGCATGAGCCATTTTGGGCAATACCTCTTTACCTGGATGCCTTTTATCCGGACGGATAGATTCTGTTCACTGTGGTGGAGATGTGGGAAACCAGAGTGGTGGCCTAGATTCAACTGGACTACTTGGTTCAAGTGCCGTCTTGGAAAGAGTGTGAACCTTAAGTGTGGAGAGTGGACTTGATAACATTCTTCGAGCTTCCTGATAAACAGTGCAAAGGCCAGGTGGGCATTGAGTCAGGTGTCTCAGCTACACTCTGTTACTTAATTCTCACCCTGACTCCATGAGGTGGTCTGACTTTAATCTCAGGCAGGCTTGGTTACTCTCAGGTCCCCTGTTTTACCTCTCTTCATGTGGAAGGCTTCATGCCTTGTAAATGAGAAAAAGCCACATAAACTGAAGGAATCACTCTTTTAACCAGGTCCACACTTCTTCCCTGAGATTCATGGGGCCAGAGACCATTGGGAGTTTTCTGGAATGAGAGAAAAATAGTCTTAGGGTGATAAAAATAACAATTGAGAATATAAAGTCCCATGTAATGGGAAAGAGAATTTGTTGCAAGGTGTACAAATCTCCCATTTTCAAATGCCCATTACGAGGGCAGGCATTGTGGCTTGGTTGACTCCACTCCATTTCCCTCCACGCTGCCCTGGTGTGTTTCTGTCCTAGAGGCTGAAAAAGAAATTGGTGCTGAGCATCAAAGTTCAGCCCAGGAGTGAGGAAATGCAGCACAGGACTGTCCCACAGCAGTGTGGCCTGGAAGCAGGGTGGAAAGGGGAAAATGTGGAGACATGGGAAGGAAAGGGCTTCTCGCATCTCGGAATCTGGTCTGAGTCTTATCACCTGAAATTCCAGCACAACCAAAAAGAGAAGCTGCTGTGAGAATTGCCTGCCTAGAAACCAGTGCTTCCCTAAGAATCTCACCAAACCAGATTATGGACTATAATAAAGTTAACAGACCCAAATAATTTCTTTAAGATTAGATATAGTAGGAATTTCCTTGATTATCCCAATCTAGGCATTTTCAGAATGCTCCTTTTCTAATCTGTAGATCTATACCAGACACCTGCTGGGATCCAGTTGAGCTATGTAATCTCAAAAGGCCCAAGTCATACTTATGCCCACTGTGAAGACACCTAGGCACGCCTTTCTCTCTAGATGCCTGTGCTTGCTCTGAAGGCTGTACCATCCCTTTCTTTTACCTAATAAACTTCAAACTGCTTCACTCTCTTGCTGACTTATCCTAAAATTCTTTTTTTGTGATGGAGCCAAGGACCTGGCATCTCCCCCAAGTTGAGGTCCTCAGAAGGGGAACGCCTTAGAGCAGGTAGTAACGTTGGGGTTTAGCATCCCTAATTCTGCTGACAGCCTCAAGTGTTAAGCTCTTGGCTGACTTTAAGGGATCTGCCAGGGTTTTCTGGGGAAATCTTCTCCACTTCCACCATTCAAACCCCAGGCTTTGAGCACTTTTAAAGTGCCCTTTGTCAAGAAGATGACCTGCCCAAAGTGTCCAGAGGAGATTGTGACAGCAAAACACATGAGTTTGTGGCCTTCACACTGTACCTAATGGGCACCCCCAACAGTCCTCGCACAAGCTGCGTCCCCATTCTCCTATCTTCTCTGACTTCTCCAAGCAGTAACCCCCCTTCCCTTGTTGAGACCTTTTTTCCAAATACGGCGACCTTCTTAAATGGGCACAAACTTCTTAAATGATGGGAGAGAGAAAATGGTAAATAACATACTTACCATTTGATATTTTTATCCTACTAAAATTTAACAGAAATAATAAAATATTAAGGTCTGCCTCTGCCCTCATGTCCCTTAATCTCATTCACCAGGGCAAAAGACCACCTTTAAAAGATGGCCCTGAGCTGGGAGTGGTGGGGCACGCCTGTAATCCCAGCAGCTCGGGAGGCAGAGGCAGGAGGATCACAAGTTCGAGACCAGAGGCAGTCTGCGTAATTTAGCGAGACCCTGGTTCAAAAAGTAAAAAACTGGGCTGAGGGTGCAGCTCAGTGGTCCAGCACTTGCAGAGCATGCAAGTGTGAGGCCCTGGGTTCAACCCCCAGTACTGCAAAAAATAAATAAATAAATAAAAAAAGATGGCCCTGGAGCCTTCTAAACTTTCCTGTATTCATAGGTGATCTTCAGTTTCTAGCTTTGTGCATAGTTTTAGCAGAGACAGGAAAAACTGATGTTTCAAAAGCTGTCAGCAGTGTACGCCTGTTGTTCTAAGAAGAGATCGCTCTTTTGTTGGGAAAACAAAACCCTTCCCTGGGCTTTTTGAAAATGTGTTGAAAGCATGCAGAGCCCAGTCCATGGGGGAGAAGTTGTGACTAACAAGCACTGAGATGCTTTTCCTGGTAAAATAAAGGCTGGTCCCTCCAGGTGGAGGTCCCTGGACTCCTTAAGAATTTTTGGAAAAAAACAGGGAGGTCACTGAGATTGGGAGCCTACCATTCTGGAGGATTAGGGCTTGGATTTTTCTATTGAGATGTCAAAGGAAAAGGTTCCTTAGCCCCAGGAGGCTAGGGGACTGGGGACAGTTGAAGTACCTTCTTCAACAGGGATTGTGATTTATGCATGATTCTCTGCACTCTAGTGCACCCTTTGACACTTTGGTGGAGCCTATGGGCTCCTCTGTGAGAACAGTGATTTAAAATGTGTAAAATAAAGGATTAGAGAGGAAAATATTACATTGAAATATAGGGAACAAAATATTTTTTAAAATAGTAATATATGGGCTTCTTGATTAATGCATTAAATAACAAGATGTTGTTAGGTGCTGTTGAGAATCAGGTCTGACTCTTAGTGACCCTCATAAGGTTTTCAACGGCTGATTTCTTCAGGAGTGGATTGCCATGACCTCCCATTTTTGCAGTGCTGGGGATGGAACCGATGGCCTTAGAGAGTGTAGAGCAGGGCTCTACCAACTAAGCTAAACTCCAGCCCCTAAATAATAAGATAGTACATTTAAGGTATGAGCAAGTTGAACTTAATTTTTTTAAGACACAGCAGTATGAAGACTATTTGTCTTAATTTGAATAGGAACTTTAAACTGTAGGGTGGTACTTACTCTACCTCCTACGTATAGATGAACAGATTTCCACATATTCCCTTGGTGTTCTGTCTTAGACTTTTCTCCCTGTCAGTGCTTAGAATGAGTTTATCAAACTGTCTGGTAACAGTGAGTGAGTGAGGTATAGGCACAGAATACAAAGGCACAGCTCATTCTTCGAAAAAAATAAGTGGATATCACTGGGCAGAAAAGTAAATTAACTTTGCTTCAAATGTAAATGTTCCTGCAGGAGCTGGAAGTGCATTTTAATGACCTTTCTAGGGCCAAGTGGAAAACACATCAGCAAACCCACACCAGAACTTGTTTTCTTTTCTAGACTTTAATTTCCTCATGTGAATAAAGGGACAATGAAGCCTCAGAACTGGTTACACGGTTGTTAAATTAAACTCAAAAAGGAAAAGATTGAGGCTTTAAAAATGTGTGCTCAATTTTTCCATCATCAGGAAGCCTTTGTAGAATCATCACCCACTCAATATGAGCTCAGTCTTGGGTTGTCAAAAGTCCTGAACGCTTGAGAAATAAGACCTGAGGTTAGTTGAGGTCTGAGTGTTGCTGGGCCCTACCGTGTCACCCTGGGTTTCTTCCCTGGAATCTCTCCTTGGCTCAGTTTCCCCTCCCTGTTTGTACACCCCCGTCTTTCTCCCAAATCCTTGTCCTCAATACATTGGGGCTTTCCAGAAACTCACTTTTTGCCCTAATTCCTGAGCTCCCAATACAATAAATAGAAGAAAATTCAATTTGGAGTTGAACACTTGGATTTGAGCTTTGACTTTGTCATTTAAATGGCTTTGTCTTCTGTTTTTCCAACTGGAAAGTGGTAACAGGTCCTTATAATCCTTGGAATGGGCAATGGGTGATAATGTATTTGGATGTGCTTCATAAACTTTTGAGGGCTAGAGAAATGCAAGGCAGATGGCATGAACAAATGCATCCATATTATAGTCCTTCTTATCATGGTTGTGACTTCATATAAGGCACCTCTGGGCCTTGGGATAGATATGTAAGAAACAGTATTTTGCAGATTCAGAAAACATGTCAATCTACAGAATGTGGCATCTAGCAGACTGTTTGAGGATCGCCAACGTTCTACACTGTTTATCCCATTTTGAGGTAGGATAGAAAGGCAGGGAAAATTAAGGGGATGTGAGAAAGGAAAAGAGCCCTTCACTCTTCTGGATCTGGTTTACATCTCTCACTGGTGGATAGTCAGGAATTTTGACACAACTAAAAAACACTGTTGTGAAGATTGCCTGCACAGAGACAAGATTGCCTTGTTTGAGAGAGACTGCAAAGAGTGTAAAAACAAGATTATGAACCATATCTACAGTCAAAATATGTCTTGACCTCCTAGTGACCTATGTATAGTAAGGATTCCTTTGACCTTTTTTGACAATGTTTTTATCTTATCAGGGCTTATTTCTTATCTGTAAACCTGCATAATACACCACATAAACCACTTTATAGTCTCATTTATGAAAGGAAAATTCTTTAGATTAAAAATAAGTATACCAAAATGTTTTTACTTAATGTGTTAAACTTAAATATAGATCATATACTTTGAACAATGTAACTTCAAAAGTCACATAATACACACACACACACACACACACACACACACACACACACACACACACACAGAGCTACTGCTAAAGCTCTGAAGCAACTCTCTCTCTCTTAATGCCTGCACTTGATTCTATCTCTTAGAATGTGTACTTTACCTAATAAATCCCAGCTTTAGTTCATATTGACTTTGATAGGAAGAGCTCATGGTGAAAGCACGTGGACATGAGGAAATCCTCTGACCTGTACAGGAGCAAGTAAGTTGTCTACAGCAAGGAAAGAGGGGAGATGGGAAAAAAAGCCTCCTGGGCGGCAGTATTGGAGGAGAAAGGGAGGGAGGCGGCTACTACTACTGTGTGAGCTGAGCGAGGCTGGCGGTTTATAGAACTGGCAGGGCCTTTGTTTTAACAACAGTGGGAAAAGTTTCCTTGGAGGAAAGGGAGGAAAGGGGACATAGTTTGGGAAGTTGGAATCTCAGGAGTGCTAGACCTCTGGGGGCCAGTTTGCCTTTCCATATTTGGTCATCTGGTGGTCTCTGTTATCTCAGGACCTTCATGCTCTGCCTGGGGAGGGGCCCTTTATTCCCTCAGACTTGTGAAATTCTTTTCTTTGACATAAATCAAGATCCCTGCTTTACCTGAATGGAGATCCCAGAGACAAGCGAGCTCCTCATGCTGGGTAGCCAGGAACACTGAATTGCATCTCCTGCTGCCCATGACAGTTCTATGGGTGAGAAAACTGAAAGCGGTAAGTAATGTTATCAGTTTTTTGCCCCCAAAGGGAGTTCTTTTTCCCTCTTGGAGTTTTGGAACCAGTAACAAGACTGAGCACCAACTGAGCAGTGAAGGAGACTTATTCCTGGCCAATCGGAAGAGTGGGAGGTAAACCCACAAATCAACTTCTCCACCTTTGGGGAGCTGAGAGGTTACAGGTACAGGGTGAAAGACGGGGAGGGATAGGCGCCGGGTATCATGCAGCATGCAGACAGGATTATGGTGAAGTTAGAGGCTGTCTGAGGTCACTCTGGCAGCCCTGTTGATCTAACTAGTTTTGTCTGGTCCACTCAAAGAGGAACTCCTGGCTTTCAGGCATCCTGTCCTCAAAGAGAATCAAGACTAGGGCAGTAGAGAATTTCAGCCAGTCAAGTAGGCTGCACAAGACTGAGGAAGGGTGACAGGAAGTGCTCTAGGACAAAGCACCAGAAAGGGCAGAACTAGGCTAGTTGGCAGGTTGCTTGGTTCTCCTTTCTGGGCTCTTCCCTCCATCTATGATCCTGGATTTTCCTTGCTTTGCTGAGCTTGAGAGGAAGGTGAGTAGCCCAGGCTGACTCTGCTAACAGAATTGTATCTCAGGACAACTACAGTGTTACCATGACCACCCAGCACTTACACCATGGGGGTATTTTAAAGGCATTTCTAAATGCCTTTAAACGAGTTTTGAAGTCAGACACACCAGGGTTTAAATCTTGGCTTGACCTCTTACCAGCTATGTGATGTTGGACATGCTACTTAATTTCTCTCAGCCTCAGTTTTTTCATCTGCAAAATAGGAAGGTAATAGTTATTTAGCTTTATTTACCTGATATTGAGTTTAAATAAAAATATGCAAACTCTTGGTGGTGTAAGAGAAAGTGTTTTCTTGACATGAAGGAGGAGTTTGGTGTAAGCCCCTGTCCTCTCCTCTAACTTTGGACACAGGATGAGAAAGGACAGGCGAGACTGTGATAAAGACTGAATTCGTCTTTAGGGCTCATCCCCAAAATGTCTTGCTTTCTCTTTAATGCTGTTGCCTGAGCTTCCTTTCTCCATCCTCAACTCCATTCCACGTTGTCCTGGAATCCGAAAGCAACTTCATGAATGATTCCTATAGATTAAAACCTCCTTGGCTTCTTTCCTTTGTCCAAACATAGAGTGTCCTGTCACATCACTGTTTTCTATAGGGCTCTGCTTGGCAGAATAGCATTCTAAGCACTAGAGAGTTTCTTTTTATTGATGTTGTTTTTTTATTATCCTGCGGCTCTGGGGATGTAACCCAAGGCCATGGCCCTTCTATGTGAGGACTCTACCACTGAGCTACACCCTAGTCCCTGTTCTGAACACTGAGACAAGAACAATGATGGCTGAATGTCTTTCTCATTCCACATGAAAACTTTGGATATCATTGTCATGAGTTTTATTTATTGTAAAGCAGGATAATGACAACAGTAAATGAAAAATATCCACCCACTATTCTACCCTATAACATGCCAACTGTTTTCATTTTTGAGTGCCCTGCTGGTCTTTGCCCATATGCTGTGGGTTTCAGAGTAGTAACTCATAGTACATCTACAGTTCAGCCCTCTGCTCTTATCTGCAACATTCTATTAGTTTACCATGCTATTACATACAATCTGGACTCATCATACTTAGTAATCATATAATATTTCACACCATTGCGATATCATGATTTATATTACCATTCTCCCTTTTTTGGGGTGTATGAATTATTTCTGATTTTTCTCTATTATTAGTAATATTGCTTTGGACAAATGGATGCCTTCAATTTCCTTGTCCCTTTGAATGATTTCCGCAGAATAAATTCCAAAAAATTGGATTAATGAGTGAAAGGATAAGAACAATTTTAGGGCTGTGCAATTTATTTAACAAACTCTTGCTGAGGGTCTGCTACACTAAGCTCTGAATTGCCCCAGATGAAAGATATAGAGCTTGCATTCGATAATCTGTGTCTAATAGAAAAAGAATCTGTTGTAATAATCATTCCATTTATTAAGGATCTTTTCCAATGTCAGGCATTATAGCTACCAGGTGTTTGTATATTTTATTTAAACTCATTATCATGTGAATAAAGGGAAATAACTATTAGTTTCCTATTTTGCAGATGAGAAAACTGAAGTGAGAGAAATTTAGTGTGTCCAAGATCAGATAGCTGGTAAGAGGCCAAGCTGGGATTCAAACCCTGGTTTGTTTGACTTTAAAGCTCATGGGCTTCTTAGGCTACCCAGTCTCTCTTCATATACTAGAGGTATTTGCCAAACTGTTTCCCCAAAAGATTGTGCAGGGTTGCAGTTTGCCAACAGTGTGAGCCTTCCCATTTCATTTCTACTCTGACAGTATGAGGTGTAATTATTTTCCTACCCAATTTTGTAGATTTTTTTTTGGTTGCAAAAGTATAAGCACTATTGAGCTTTAAGAGAGGATTTAACTGAGAGGATTAACCAATACAATGCTTCAGAGAGTGTAGAAAGGCTTACCCTGAAAGCCGCTGGTTATTCTAAGGGTTTGGCCTTGATAACTTACTGACATGGAGTCTGCAACTGACTGTCCCAATAATGTCACCATCCCCAACAATGGGGCATTTGTGGGATCTGCTTATCATGATCAGATTTGCAGTGGCTATAATGTTCTTTGCCTGCAGCTGTAGCCCTGTGGCATCTGATCCCGTCAGATCTCGGAAGCTAAGCAGGGTCGGGCCTGGTTAGTACCTGGATGGGAGACCGCCTGGGAACACCAGAAGCTGTAGGCTTGGGAGAAGGACCTGGCAACCCCCTCCCAAAAATCAACCTGCCATTGAAAACCCTATGAACAGCAGAGAAGCACTGACAATAGTGTTTCCCCTGTTGTACAGAGGGTCGC
>VMDO01030784.1:0-20884 GCA_007922755.1 Pedetes capensis
AATTTTCTCTAATTCCATCCATTTTGCTGTGAATGACCCTATTTCATTTTTCTTGATTGCTGAATAGTATTCCATTGTGTATATATACCATAGTTTTTTTATCCATTCTTCTGTTGAAGGGCACTTTGGTTGATTCCATATCTTTGCTATTGTGAAAAGCGCTGCATTGAACATGGAGATGCAGGTGTCTCTGTGGTATTTTTTAAAAATTCTTTCATAGGTCCCATTCATCATACTGTTTTCTCCTTGCTGTCACTGTCCCCACCAAGTAAAACCAGAGGGTATAATGCAGTGTGGCAAGCACTGATTCTCCTTTCCTTCAGCCACTGTTCCACCATGGGCAAAACCTTCTGGTCCCTGGGCCTCTTCAGGAGCCACGCCCAAAGTCCCCTTGAGTTCTACAGATTATACAGTTCCATTTCTGTAATTTGATTGTTGTGTTTCTTTTGCTTTGGAGAATTATCTCTGAGTTAGAAAACTTTAATTTCCCAGGGGAGAGAAGCTTTAATTTTCTCCTTGTGACTGGTAGCAACAGTTCTCAAGACAAAAAAACAGGCTGAATTGCAGTCAAGACTAATGTTCAGGAGGAAAAAAATGTAAAGCAGAAAAGCATTTTGAAACTGGAAAAGCAAAGCAACCTGAATTTTGCAAGGAAAGCCACAGGGGAAATGTCTGTTGGTGTAAAAAATAGGTCACAAAGCTGGGCTCCTCAGCCTAAACCCTTCTCCCCAATCCAGTGTGCCCTCCCAGCCAGCCTTCTTCCTGTCATCTGACACTTTGGTAAGAGAATGAGATTTTAGTTCTGATAAGAGCATGTTGTGCAAACACATGTTTCTAGGCTATGGCATTTTGTTTTTCCTCCAATACCTGACCTACCAATACTTTTCATCCCTTAAATAAAAGTTCCCTTTGAGGGGAAAAAATTCTCCAACATTGTGACTGTTTGGAAAGGAACCACCTCTGGAAGGTTCAGGAGCTCTAAATGTTTCTGCAAAGGACAACAGCAGCTCAGCTAGGCTGGTATAGTGCCTAGGGAAACAGGAGGAAAGGATACCAGCCACCAGCCACTTTGCAGCTAAGGGCTCAGGGCAATTCTTTGGGTCCAACTCTTAGTGACCTTATATACAACAGAATTAAACACTACCCAATATTGCACATGATCTTTTTATGTTTAAGCCCATTGTTGCAGCCACTATGTTTCTTCTCATTTTGAGTCATGCCGCATCAGAAAAAGGAGGTCTCAGAGGCTTTACTCCATTCCTATTTTTAAGGTTGACTCTACTTTGAGGAAGCAACTCTTCCCCAGTCATTTCTTGAGTGCCTTCCAGCATTGGGGGGTGGGGGTCATTTTCCGGCACTATATTTGACAGTGCTTCTCTGCTATTTATTGGTTTTTCAATGACTAATTGTTTTGGGAGTGGGCTGCCGGTTCTTCTCTCTAGTCTCTTAGTCTTACCTTATGAGCTTCCAGACTAAGATCAATCCTGAGCCCGTGTTAATTACAGGGCCTGAAAGCCTCCAGCTCTGGGACCCAGGAAGTCCATCCTATGGACAAATTAAAGGCTGAATGCTAGATTGCAAACATCATCATGCAAACATAAATCATTATTAAAGTCAAGAGATAAAGCCTAGCCAGCTATGGTGGCTCACACCTGTAATCCCAGCACTTGGGAGGTAGCGGCAAGAGGATGGAGAGTTCAAGGCCAGCCTGGTCTAAAAGGAGAAAGAGAGGGGGGAGAGGGAGGAGGAAGGTGAGGAGGAGAAGGAGGAGGGAGGAAGAGGGAGCAAAAAGAAGGGAGGGAGGGAGGGAGGGAGGGAGAGGAGGATTCAGAGAGACAGAGAGGAAGGAAGGGAGGGAAAGAGAAAAAAAAAAAAAAAACCCAGAGGGAGGGTGTGACAGGCCCCAACAGGTTCCCTTAAAGCCTGAAGTTTCTGAACTTGTCCACCAGAGGGAGCCCAACAGCACCTCACTTCTGGGCCCCACATCACAGGTGGAATGACAGGGAATACAACCCAAGAGAATTTCATTAAGGAATTTTGCTGTGAAAAAAGTAAAGTCCACCACAGGACTTGAACCTCCTGCTATTCCTGGTTCAACAAGAGCTGTGTTTCAGCTCTGTAATGAGGAGTTTCACCCTCCATTCTTGTGGAAATTAGTAGCATGTAGAATCGGAAGGAGCAAAATCCAAGGTCTCCAGGAAAGGTCCCTGGAAGCCCGGCTTCTCAGGGTGGCTCTGCCATGCTGGTTCTCATCTCACATCTCAGTTTCCACACATGCAAAATTAATGGTTCCTAACTCTAAAATATGAAATCCAATGGGTTTTTTGTTTTTGTTTTTGTTTCTTTGTGAGGCAGCATCACCATGTAACCCAGACTGGTCTCAAACTCTCTATCCTCCTGTCCCAACCTCCATAGTGCTGGGATTACAGGTGTGCACTCCTCTGCCCAGCTGACATCCACTTTTGAACATAATCTCCCTTTGAAAAGAACTGGCAGTCAGGTGCGATGGCACACACCTGTAATCCCAGCGACTTGGGAGGCAGAGGCAGGAGGATTGAAAGTTTGAGACCAGAGGCAGTCTGCATAATTTAGCGAGACCCTGTCTCAAAAAAGTAAAAAAAGAAAAAAGATTGGCATTTTATTTATCATAGTAGCCTCTCCACGTTGGTGGAATCCAGTAACCTCTTTTATCTGTAGACGCTGCTTGCTGTGCATATGGATTTGTGGGTATGTAGTTGCACGTATATTTACTCGCACCTTCTAAAAATATCAATGAGCCCTCCCTCGTCCTCATCTAGGCAGTCTCCAGCTTTCAAATACACCCTCAGTGCTCCATGTGTGTCCTCTCTGTACTTCACTGGAACAAACATGGTAGGGATGAGAAGAAAGCTCACAGAATATGACTTTCTGTGTTTGTCTTGGACCCCACTGCCCTCTGAAGAATGACCTGGTTTTTTAGGAAACTGCTTTGACCGAAAATGAGGAGATGATATTCTCTGGCTGTTTTTCAGCATCCAACCCTTCACGTCCTGCCCTTATCTAAACCCTGCATTTTTTTTCTCCAAAGGAAAAATGTCCCGCCCTACAGAGACTGAGCGGTGCATCGAGTCCCTGATTGCTGTTTTCCAGAAGTATGCTGGAAAGGATGGGCACAGCACCACTCTCTCCAAAACGGAGTTCCTAAGCTTCATGAATACAGAACTGGCTGCTTTCGCAAAGGTACTGTTTCCAGCCCCCACACCCCAAACTTCCCACAGCATGCAGCCAGGTGCAGTGGCACAAGCCTGTAATCCCAGTGACTCAGGAGGTAGAGGCAGGAGGATCACAAGTTCAAGACCAGAGGCAGTCTGCGTAATTTAGCGAGACCCTGTCTCAAATAGTAAAAATAACCGGCTGGGGGAGCAGCTCAGTGATCCAGCACTTACAAAGCATGCAAGCGCAAGGCCCAGGATTCAACCCCCAGTACCATCAAAAAAAATTAAAAAAGCTTCCCACAGCATGAAATGAGACCCTGGCAGAATGACCAGGTGTGAAGGATCAGCAACTGAATCCTCCTGTCTCCTTCTCACTCACTCCAAGGCAGGTGGTCCACACAGCAATCCAGGCTGAGCCCCTGGACCTCAGGGTGAGCTGTACATGACTAGAAAAGAGATTTTTCTTTGAAGTAAAAAGTGTTTTAAAGATCAAAGTGTAGCGCTGGGCGCGGTGACGCACACCTGTAATCCCAGTGGCTGGGGAGGCAGAGGCAGGAGGATCACAAGTTCGAGATCAGAGGAAGTCTGTGTAATTTAGTGAGACCCTGTCTCAAAAAGTCAAAAAAGTGGGCTGGGGGTGCAGCTCAGTGGTCCAGCACTTGCAGAGCATGCAAGTGCAAGGCCCTGGGTTCAATCCCCAGTACAGCAAGAAAAAAAAAAAGATCAAAATGATCAAAAAAAGATCAAATGCGCCAGGTACAGTGTCTCACACCTGTAATCCCAGCAACTCCGGAGGCAGAGGCAGGAAAATGGCAAGTTCGAGACCAGAGGCAGTCTGCGTAATTTAGTGAGACCCTTTTTCAAAATGAAAAGTAAAAAAAAAATGGGCTAGGGGTACAGCTTAGTGGTACAGCACTTGCAAAGCACGCGAAGTGTGAGTCCCTAGGTACTAAAAAAAAAAAAAAAAATTCAAAGTGTGCAAACTGAACAACAAAGAATACTGATTTGTTTTTTCCATGTACAGGAAGAGGTGTATGAAACAGTATATAATATACTATTCGAACAGATTCATTTCAACTTTTATTTCTCTACCCCAAAGGCGTTAGGGTAGCCCTGTCCAAAAGGTTTTCTACAATGAAGGAAACAATATTCTAGATGTGCACTGTCTGATACAGTAGCCAACCAGCCACATAGTTGCATCAGCCACTCAGCCTATGGAGCAGTTGGAACATGGCTAATGAGCCTAAAGGACTGACTTTTTAAATTAAATTAAATTAAACTAAATGTAGACAGCCATATGTAACCAGTTGCTCTGGTGGGGGGGGGAGGACTCAGACATGTGAAGGACCTGCACATTCTTCCCCATGAAATCACTCCATTTTTATATGGTTTATATATGGGAGTTACATATGACACTTGAAAAAGTGTTCCATTGATTTTACAAAGTTGAATGATCCCTTAACATCACAGAAGGAACCCTGAACCAGGAGCAGGAAAGCCTGGCTTCAAGTCCCGGGTGTGCCACTGAGGCCGGTCCCTTTGGCTCTTTGAATCTGTTTCTGCCTACGGGAAATGGGAATATTCATAACACCTTTCCTACACTTTACACTCTAGTGAAAATAAAGTGTGGCAGCATATTTGAAAGGACCTTCGAAAGTACTATGTTGTTCATGTTAGGTGCCGTCAAGGTGGGCCTGACTCATTACAACCCTATGTACAACAGATGAAACACTACCTAACACTCTGCCATGGCTGGTACTATTGCTGGTGCTTCTCTGCTAGTTTTGGGGTGAGAGCGGGTGCTGGGCTGCCAGGTCCCCGTCTCCCAAAGAAAGTACTACATAAAAGTCTTACTATTATCTTTACAGAACCAGAAGGACCCTGGTGTCCTCGACCGCATGATGAAGAAGCTGGACCTCAACTGTGATGGGCAGCTAGATTTCTCAGAATTTCTCAATCTTATTGGTGGCTTAGCCATGGCTTGCCATGACTCCTTCCTCAATGCTGCCCATTCCCAGAAACGTATCTGAGATCCCGTGTGGCTGACCTCAGACCCTCCCCTTTCCTTTCCAGCCACCCAGTTGTCACCTCCTCCTAGTCCACACTTACTCTGAGCCCAGCATGCCCACCACTCCATGCAGCCCACTCCTGCTGGTAGTAATAAAACAATATCATTTTTTAAAATACACACTGTATTGTTGTTGTTGTTAGGTGCCATCGAGTCCGTATCCGACTCATAGCGACCCTCACAGGGTTTTCAATGGCTGACTGTTTCAGGATTGCCTTGGGAGTGGATTGCTAGGTCCTTCTCCCATTTTTGCAGTTCTGGGAATTGAACTCAGGACCTCAGAGACTGCAGCGCAGCGCTCTACCAACTGAGCTAAATCCTAGCCCTACACACTGTATAGTCAGTCAATTTGCACATGGGATGGTAGAGTGTAGGAGGAATATTAGTTAGATCAATGGAAGCTATTACCAGAAGCAGCGTAATAAACAGTGAAACTGCCTCTTTTTTTGCAGTAGAGAGTTGAACCCAAGGCCTTACACATGCTTTGTAAGCCACACCCCCAGCCCATTTTTAATTCTTTATCTTGACACAGGGTCTCATTAAGTTACACAGGCTGCCTCTGGCCTCGAACTCGCCATCCTCCTGCCT
This sequence comes from Pedetes capensis, assembly GCA_007922755.1. Classification (NCBI taxonomy): domain Eukaryota; kingdom Metazoa; phylum Chordata; class Mammalia; order Rodentia; family Pedetidae; genus Pedetes; species Pedetes capensis. Next base: position 5,851 of record VMDO01030784.1, read on the forward strand.
CTGCCTACCAAACTACTGGGATTACAGGCATATGCCACCATGCCTGGCTTGAGGATGCCTCTTAGTATACACATAATCATGACTAATGATGCAATCAGAATCATCTCCAGGTCAGACAAACTGGAGAGATGTCATTTTTTGCCATCATCCACTCATTAAATGTCTGTTCAACCCTGCCACAAGTGTGACCATAGGCCCTGAGGAAACAGCAAGACAGTTAAGGTTCTTCATTCACTGACCTTACTTTCTAGTGGAGCAGACAAGTGATGAGGCCCAGGAAGGAAAGATCATGTTGCTGAGCTTCTGTGGAGATCTTAAGGACAGAAGGAGCAAACATTTAAAGGATGAAGAGGGTGTTTCAGGAGGGGCAGTGGGGCAAAAGTGAGAAGAAGCTGGAAGAGTTGAACAGAAATTAGCTAGACCTGTGAAGGTCTTCATGTTAGCTTCATGTTTCGCTTAGGGTGGTGTCAGTGTTAGTTTAAATATTCTGAATCCTCTGATCCGGCTGTGGGTTAGCTCAGTTGGTAAAGTGCTGCTCCAGCTCTCTGAGAACCCAAGTTTGATCCCTAGCAACACAAAAAAGGGGGAAGGATGTGGCAATCCACTCCTGAAGCAATTAGCCATTGGCAACCCTATGAGGAGCCAGGTATGGTGGTGCACAACTGTAATCCCAGCAACTCGGGAGGTGGAGGCAGGAGGATCCAAGTTTGGGACCACAGGCAGTCTGCAGAATTTAGCGAGAACCTGTCTCAAAAAGTAAAAAAAAAAAAAAAAAAAAATGGGCTGGGGGTGCAGCTCAGTGGTACAGCACTTGCAAAGCATGCAAGCATGATAAAACAGCAAGGAAAGAGCCTAGAAAGAAGGTAAAAAGGCTGACCAAGGGTTCAGGTAAGATTACAGAGAAGGGGGAAGACAAAGGGAAGCCACTTTTAGCAATGTGCAATCATCCCTAAGAAGCATAGCAAAAGTTATACATTTCCAGAAAACTCCTGATTCCATATTCATGTAAATGAGTTTTAACTAATTAGCAAAAAATCTCCCTGGACCTCAATTTACTTCCGTGTAAATTAAGTGGAATATACCAGACCATTTCAGAGGTGGTTTTTGGCTCTGACATTTCAAAAATGAAGGCCAGCACAGCAGACAAGCAAGTCTTATATTTTCCAACTATAATCGCAGCTTCCTCTTGGATAAGTTTCTTAATTCATTAGCAACACATGAGAGGAAATAAAGTCTATAGTCTCCATATTCCCTTGGCCAGTGTACCCAGTATGAAGGGGAAAAAATGTCATTATCTCAAAGAACACCATGCCAGGAAAAATATAGAAAAATATCAGGCTTCTTAAGCCCATAATGATTTATTTTCTATTCCACAAGAAATCATTGGGCCTGATTTTAAGACATTAAGATTCAAGAGAACTGAGAAATTTTTTTTTATCTCTTTTGTAATTTTAATGAAGCACTGCTATTCATTTTAACTTTTCTAATAAGCACCAAATTTCATATCTAAGTCAATTGGGGGGGGGGGAAGAAACACCATCAAGAACATCCCTCCAGAATAAAACAATGATGTTCGTTCCTCCAAACATCCAATTGAAGGTCTACCCTACCCTACCAAAACAAACAAAACAAAAAACCCCACACAGAAATAAAAAGTAACAAAAATCACATTCTAGGGGGAGGGGGGTGAGTGCATTTCATAATCTTTTCTGTGCTGTCTAATTCTCCTTCAGCTGACTTTTAAAAATTAACATCCTAGCTCATTAAAATATACATTTTCCATTGGCTTTTTAAAATTAACATAATTAATTTAAAAAGGGGCAAACTTGAAGGAATTCACAATCAATGGCCTGACTCATTTCAATGTCATGTACAGCATATGGAGGTCAAGAAGGCTATTTGCAGCACACATGATTAGGGGATTTTTGTCTTCAACGTTTAGTTTTCTTCCAAACAGTGTAAAATACCCACAATTCCAAGTATGAAGGGACACAGACGATCTCCTTTGAGAATTCCACAGGACAATAAAGGCGCCCAAGCTGTTCTTCATAGAGCAACAGGGCTTCTGTCAAATTGATGCAGTTTCCCTGTGTAAAATATTTGCCATCCTGTTTCAATACTTTCATTGAGAGGTCAAGAATCAATCTGAGAAACTCCCATGTGGAATCTTCTTCTAGAGACTGGGAGATTGGAACAGCTGTCAAATCATTAATCACATAATCGAACTCTCTCCCTTCTTTGACGTACCTCTTCAGTACTGGAATACAGTCCTCTATTAGAACCTGATAGCAGTCTCCTTTAAGATTGTCTAAGACATCACCACATGTTTTTCGCATATATTTCTTACACCCATCAATCACCATTTGGTCAATCTCTACCATAGTGACCATCTTTGGTTTCAGTTTGACTATTTCACATAATATGCCCCCATCTCCACCTCCCAGAATCAGTACATCTTTGCCAGTGTAATCTTCTTTGCCACTGCCCATGATGGCCTGGGTATACGCCAAATCACTCTCTGCCAAATTAACATCCCCGCTAAGGATGAGGATATTTCCAAACTGCTTTGAGTGTAGAATTTTAATGTTCTGATAAGGCGAATCTTCATCATACACCACTTCATCTATGTCATACTCAACCAGGCGCCCATCAGCGGTGGGCCAATATCTGTCTATGGCCCCTCCTCGAACTATGGGTGGTAAACGCTTTACCCGTCCAGTACTGTCCTGGCTCAATTCTTTCATTCTTTCTTCTACTTTGTTCAAAAGACTCTCAATTTCTTCTTTGCCTTGTGCATCATTGTCATAACTCTGAAGGTCCAGCAACACCAATCCATGTGGATAAATTCTCAAATTGGCAAAGCTGCCATTTTTGTTTGTGTAGGTTGCTAAATAGCCATGGTCCTGCCAGGTGTGCACCGACTCTGCCATCCCCTGTTCCTGGAAGATGGACTGGAGGCCTTTTAGAATGGTCTCACCATTAGCTTTGGCGCCGAGCATGAAGTCGATCGTGCTGTGCCTTGCTGCTGCCATAATGAAACAAGGCCCTGTGCCATGCCTGGGGGGAGGCAGCCACAGGAGACTGGGGGCCGCGCCGTGTCAGTCTGCGGCCGGTGGGGAGTGCCGGAACTGAGAAATCTTTACTGCTTGGTGCCCTGAAGTTTTGACAAGAAGTAAGATACAGTTAGTACTAAGCTAACTCAAGATTCAAATAATAAGGCCTATGGAATGCCTGCCTGCAGCCATAGTCCTGTGGCATCCGATCCCATCAGATCTCAGAAGCTAGGCAGGGACGGGCCTGGTTAGTACTTGGATGGGAGACTGCCTGGAAACCCCAGGTGCTGTAGTCTTGGGAGATGGACCTGGCAACCCACTTCCCAAAATCAATCCGCCATTGAAAACCCTGTGAACAGCAGAGAAGCACTGACAATAGTGTTTCACCTGCTGTAGGCAGGGTCATTTTGAGTCGGATACTGACTCGATGGCACCTAACAACAACACCTTGGAATGCCTAAGCAAGGTGAATGGTAGAGAGAGGCCAGGAGAAGAACATGGCTTGGGAAGGGATGACAACTCAATGAGGGTGTGTTGTGTTGGAGGTACCATTAGGAGGTCAGGTTGGCAATGCCCAGGGGACATTCATCTGCAATCTGAGTCTGGAGAGAACACCCAGCTGGAGCAGCAGAGAGAGGAAGGCCTGGGGCATGCCCACAGTAGGGAGAGGGGCCAGCAAGAAGGCTCAGCAAAGGAGAACAAAGAACCCCAGAAGAGGTAGGAGACAGGGCAGCAGAGTTGAGTACCAGAGGCAAAGAAGGCAGGGCCAGTGAGCTACACTAAACAACCAGAATCCTTTAAATGCCAAAGCTCCCTGGGCTCACATGTAAAGCCTCCTCATTCTCACACTGTCCCTAGCGAGCTCACCTACTCCGTCACGTACCAGTTACGAGTGACCACTCACATTATCTCCTCACCTGGTTCTAGCCCCTGAGCTTGAAAGCTGCCTGCTAGATTTCTTCCCATAAAATGATACAGAGATCTTTTGTGGGGCTGTGGAGGTGTGAGCAGGTGTATTTGTGTATTAAACAATATTTGCTTTTAACAGTAGGCCACTGTCCTGTGTATCAAGCAGAATGGAATAAAAAAACCAAAGATTCTCATCCTCAAAATGTTTGCACTCGCAGGCTCATCGTATCCTAGGCTAAACTCACCGTCTTCCCCACCCAGCCTGCCCTCTCCACCGTCCCCATCTCTAGAATGTCATCTCCACCCACCTAGTTGCCCCAGGAACATATAAGTCAGCTTTGATTCCTCCTTTTCCTCCATGCCTCACTCCAATCAAATCCTCAAATCCATTCAGTTCTGCACTCAAATATCCCTTGAATCCATCCCCAGCCCTCCCCTTCCCTGGCCACTGCCATCTCTCATCTGGACCCTGCAGTATCTTCCTAGCTGGCCCCTCCTCTAGCTTTGCCCCTCTCCAGTCCTTTCCCTTCCAGAGCCTCTGATCCAGACGCTACCATATGTCAAGCCCTTCCGAGGGCTCCCTAATGCTCTTGTGTTGGTAAGGCCAGGCTCCATCCACCCACCTAGGCTCACGATCTTTTCTTACCTGGACCCCGTCCCATACTCACCATCTAAATTCCAGCTACACTGAGCTAGGTTAGTTCCTTCATGTGCTGGCCGGAGCCCTCTGCCCAAGCACTGTTTCTACCCTCACGCCACTGCCTAGTCCTTCCTGTCCCTGCCCAGATGGTCTCTTCCCAGGAAACACTGCTCAGCTCCTTAGTTGGGATGAGGTGTCCTGCCACATGCAGTCATACTCTGTGCCTCCCCTTTCCCAGCACTTACACCGACTGGCCATAGGGTCAAAGAGTGTGTCTGTCTTGTTAAGTGTCACACCCTCACTGTTGTGCTGGCAGTGTCTGGGCCAGTGTAGCAACTCACTCACCGAATGACTGAATGGCCAGGAAGATGAAGGCTGTTGGGCCAGCATCCGGTGGGTAAGAAGTTTCAGTGGGATGGTGAGGACAAGCATCTGAACCCCAGGGTTTAGAACTAGTAGTGATAAAGGAAATGGAAACTCTGGGCATGGATGCTTTCAGAAAGATAATAATTTTGACCAAGAGGAAATTCCAAGGCAACAACTTCAGTGTGTGGAAGTCTTTGGGTTTTTCTCTTTGACTGGAAAGACCAGAGGATCCTGTTAAGAAGATGATGAGCCTGTGAAGATTAAAAATGTTTGAGGGCTGCCGGGTGTGGTGGCGCACGCCTGTGATCCCAGCGGTTTGGGAGGCGGAGGCAGGAGGATCGCAAGTTCGAGACCAGAGGTAGCCTGTGTAATTTAGCAAGACCCTGTCTCAAAAAAAGTTTAAAAAAATGGGCTAAGGATGCAGCTCAGTGGTCTAGCACTTGCAAAGCATGCAAACACGAGGCCCTGGGTTCAACCCCCAGTACCGCAAAAAAAAAAAAAAAAAAAAAAAAAAAGTTTGAGGGCTTAGGGATGTAGTTGGTGATAGAACACTTACCTAGCATCCACAAGGCACTGGGTTTGATTCACCACGTGGGAAAAACAAACAAACAAATAAGTAAGTAAGACTGAAATAGCTGTTATGGCCAGGCATGGTGGCACATATCTGTAATCCCAGTGACTTGGGAGGCAGAGGCAGGAGGATCACAAGTTGGAGACCAGAGGCAGTCTGCATAATTTAGCGAGACCCTGTCTCAAAAAGTAAAAAAATGGGCAGGGGCAGTGGAACTCAGTGGTACAGCACTTGCAAAGCCTGCTGTTCAACCCCCAGTACCGTAACAAAAAAAGAAAAAATAATGTGGATTTATGTGGATTGTTAGGGAATTGGCCAGAATGTATTTTAGTAATTCCAGCTCATATATGTTAGCTACGTATTGCTATGTAATAAACTACCCCAAACTTAATGACTTAGTGTAATTTTACTATCTCACAGTTTCTGTGGCTCAAAGGTCTGAACACAACTTCACTGGTCCTCTGCTTCAGGATCTCATACAAGGCTATGGTCAAGATTTTATCTAGGGTTGGGGTCTCTGAGGCCTGACTGGGGAAGAATTGCTCCCAGGCTCACATGGTTATTGGAAGGATTCAGTTCCTCAAGGCCTATTAGCTGGGGGCTTCAGCTTCTACCTGGCTGGTGGTCAGAGGCCATCTCAGTTCCTGGCCATGTCAGCCTCTCCAGGCTTGCTTCATTAAAATATACAAGGAGTCTGAAAATAAGATATGAGGGTTTTGGTTTTTTGCAGTCCTGGGGATCAAGCCCAAGGCTTCCCACATGCTAGGCAAATGCTCTACCATTGAGCCATACCTCCTGGCACTCTGCAAGCAAGATGAAAGACACAATTCTACATAGCCAAGGCATGGAAGTGACATCCCATCCCCTCTGCTGTGTTCTATTGGTCAGAAGAAAAGCATGGGTCCTGCTCACACTTGGGGGCGAGAAGATTACACAATGGTGTGAATATGAGGAAATGGGGGTAATTAGGGACCATCTTCGTATTTACCCACCATAGGCTGCAGAGCAAGAATCCACTCACAGAGAGTAAGGACAGCTCTGAGAACAGGAGCACTGATGCCATGGGAGCTGGACCTGGTTTCAAGGATACATCCCCCGACCCTCACATCCCACCTTCCTCCTTCCTATCACTTGACCAACTTTTCAATGAGGTATACCACATATACTTCTCTTACTTCCTAATCTCCCTTTTTAAAACCCCCCAAACTATTTTGATGCAGGGGATCTGTAGAACATACCATGACTTTGGGGAAATCTTTACTCATTTTCCTGGGTAACCTCCAAGCCTATAGCTTTGTGCTGCACACTGCTGACTTGAAATTCTATTTCCAGCTGAAATCTCTTCTAGAATTCCCAGCTCATCTATTTAACCTTGAACTCTACCTAGCTATCTCTCAGTTAGGATTCTTCTTGGTGCAAATGATAGAAAATCCAATTCAAATTTCCTTAAGCAAAAGGAAGAATTTGTTGACTGATGTAACTAAACAATCAAGGGATAGCTTTAGCTTGAGCACAGCCGTAGAAACTGGTATTTCTCTAAACTTTTTGGCTCTGCTTCTTTAGTATTGGCCCCATACTCAGATACCCTCCCTGTGGTCTTGAGATGGTTATCAGCATTTCTACAACTGTAATCTCTCAAATTATAATCCTCTGAGAAGGGTGAAAAAATAACCGCCTTTATCCTAGAATTTTCAGCAGAAGTACTGAGATTCCATCTATGTGGACCAGCTTAGATCATGTGACCACTAGGCCAATCACTGTGTCCAAAGGAATGTGGTGCAATAGTTAGCTTAAGCCTAATTTGTATTCTTGACTCTTAGAACTGGGATGTTCCCCAAGCCCAAAAAAAGAAATACCACATGTTCCCACTCATATGTGGGAGCTGAATCAAAATTAAAAGAAGGAAAAAATCCTATACAGAAATCAGAACATAATAAAAAGCTAACGTCAACTTAGCAGAGGAGGAACAATTTAGGGAGCCGAAAGAATGAGGGAAGGATCTAGCAAAAGGAAGAAATGATGGGAGAAGAAAGAAGGGAGAGGAGGAACTAGGAGGAGTGAGTAATGAGAAAGAGGGCAACCTCAAGGTAAACAGTCCAACTTTAATAGTCCAGGAAATAATTATATTATAATTATATATAATAATTATAATAATACCAATAATCCCGAAGCACTCAGCCATTGAAAACCCTATGAGGGTCGCTATGAGTCGGATACCGACTCGACAGCACCTAACAACAACAACAATAATACCAAAGAATGGTAATAATACAAATGGGCTAGAAAATTCATGTAATATTACTGACAATGTAAAAAGACAGATCACTACAGAAAAAGTTTTGACCTTAAACATAATTGGGATCCAAGGATATATAGAAAAATACTCCCACAAAAAGACATGCAAAGCTGGGCATGGTGGCACACGCCTGTAATCCCAGCGGTTTGGGAGGCGGAGCCAGGAGGATTGCAAGCTCGAGACCAGAGGAAGTCTGCATAACTTAGTGAGACCCTGTCTCAGAAAGTAAAGAAAAAAAAAAGGGCTGGGGGTGCAGCTCAGTGGTCCAGCACTTGCAAAGCATGCAAGCGCGAGGCCCTGGGATCAACCCCCAGTACCACAAAGAAAAAAAAAAAAGACATGCAAGTGGAAGAGAGGCCTTTGGTTGGGGGTCTGAGACAGAGGGAGGAAGTACACAAGAGGGTAAGGGGGAACTTATTTGTGCAATGTACAACGAAACACATATATGGAAATGTCACAATGAAATGCATGTCAGAATGAATCACATTAAGTTGTACATTAAAATTTTTCCAATTGAAAAATAAACAAATAAATAAAAAGAACTGAGATGTTCCCTACCCAGACTGAGAACCAAGAGTTGTTTCAGAAAGAAGGGGCAATGAATGCTGGAAAAACAAGGAACAAACACACACAAGGAATGCAGGCCTCAAATACAACAAAATGTTTTAAAGTGGACTCTTATCTTTCTCCCAGAACCTGACCTTTCTGCTTCATTTCTGTTTTCAGTGAATTGCATCATCATCCCCACAACTCTCCAAACCAGGAACCTGGAATAATGTTACCATTCTCTTTTATACCACTGTATCAAAACAGTAATCATTTCTTGGGCTTTACCTCTTGCATACTCATGCCATCCCCACCCCTTCATTGTCTTATTTCAGATTCTGAACTGACCTACTTAACCATCTCTCCATTCCCTCTACTAAAAAATGCTGGGTTAGTTGGGTGGCTAGGTGCTAGGGCCCCTGCCTCGCTGGCGTGAGGTCCCGGGTTCGATCTCTAGCACCACAAAAAATTTTAAAATGCTGACTGACCACCATAGAAATACAAATATCCAATGCTAAAGGATAACTCTATTAGCCCATACACATGAGTGCCACTGCCAATAGAATTAGGTATGTATTAATAATATATTTGTTATTGGTCCCAAACCTGTTTAAATCAGTGGTACTTGTCCTTATAACATATAACTTAATATTCTATAAACCAGTAATACCATAAATCACCATGCCCAGCTTAGTTGTTGTCTTTATGAAAGTCAAATTGAGTTTCAAAGACTTGATTAGAGAAATTCACTGAAGACACCTCCAATTGATGTAGGTGTAGTTGAGAAAACTATAAACAACTGGAGCAAGCAATTCATACTAATCTGTAAGTATTGCCTCGTTCAGTGATGCACATCCCTAATCCCAGCAAACAGGAGGCTGAGGCAGGAAGGTCTTGAGTTTGAGGCCAGCCTGGACTATATACAGAGACCCTGTCTCAAAAAAAAAAAAAAAAATCTAGGAGTATCCTTCACTCAGATTGCCTTGCAAAGAAAGTAAAGGCAAAGTGCCTTGCCTTTAAATTCTCCACTTTAAAAAAAAAAGGATCTGAAAATCATTGAGTATGATTTATGCAAAAAGGTACTAAAGCAAATACTGATAAATGTACATATTTTAAGTTAAAGTATTTAAAATATCATCATTTTTAGGAACACCCATTTTAACCTTTTTTAAAAAAAAATTATTAACCAAGCCAACTCCTGGTCCCCACCCTTCAGAAAAGAGGGCCTCTTCCTGTAGGGAAGAACTGGGAGGAAATTGGCAAAAACTCCCAAACTGGGAAAATGGCATTTGAATATCTGGTTTGTAAGTTAGAAATCTAGGGAAAATGAAAGTAACTTGGTTGCACATTTGTACAAAACCCTTCCTGATTGGACAATTGGACTGAAAGCTGATTGGCTCAGGCCATTCCATGGGCGAGCTACATAAAGAGCTACGCTGCAGCAGCTCGACCTTTTTTGGCACGGCCTTTTTGGCATCCCTTTCTGCGACTTCTCGCCTGTTCCTGCCCGGACCACAGATGAGGAAGTGCCTCTCCCGCTGCTCTCCCCCGGACCTTCGGTGAGGAAATAATGCTCTCCCGTTGCAATCCTCAACAAGGAAAGGAACCTGCTCTCCGTCTGACCACCGAAGCAACAGCTGTCTCCTCGTGACCACCGAGACGACCAACACAGGTGTTTGCCCCTGGAAGGCAAAAGTGCCTGAGGCTTTTCCTTTCTCCCGTCTCCGCCGGGGTCCTGAGGGCCACAGGAGTCTGCGCCCCTCACCTGAGGGTCCTGAGTGAATTGTGTTTAGTATCTGTGCGCGGTGGCGCAGCCCATCCGAACCTCCAGGGCGGACCGGGAGGCACGCGCCCCACACTTCCATGCTGCAATAAGCCTTCCTCTCTCCTGTCCCCGGGCTGGGATTTAGCTCAGTGGGTAGAGCGCTGTGCTGCAGTCTCTGAGGCCCCGAGTTCAATTCCCAGCGCCGCAAAAATGAGAGAAGGGCCTGGCAATCCACTCCCAAGGCAATCCCGAAGCACTCAGCCATTGAAAACCCTATGAGGGTCGCTATGAGTCGGATACCGACTCGACGGCACCTAACAACAATAACAACTCTCCTGTCCCCAGTTTGACCTCTTCCAGTCCCTTTCCATCCTGCGACTGAAGAGGGCTTTCAAAGGCAAGTGCCTACCTGTAGTGCCGCTCTCACTGTCAATCACATCCAGTTCCTCTCAACATGCAGATGGCGTCCCCACTCCTCCAGGTACTCGGGGGGCCTTTGGGGTCCACTCCATGCTTGCTTTCCTGCTCTCACCAGGACTGCTTCTTCTCAAGCTGCATTAGTCCACTTTCTGTTGTCAATAACACAGTTTATTTTGGCTTTATTTTGGCTCACAGTTCTGTTCCAAGGTCTAGGGGCCACACCTAGTGATGGCCTTCTTGCTGGCGGAGTCCTGAGGCAGCACAGGGCATCACATGGCAAGAGATAGGGAGTGCGTACTGTGTGTGTGAGTGAGTGTGTGTGTGTGCATGTCTTCTGGCCCCTCTCCCTCTTCTCATAAAGTCACAGGATTCAACTGTGGGGCATCCATCCTGCTGACCTTATCTAATCCTAATCACTTCCCAAAGGCCTTTCCTCTAAACACCATAGTTGGATTAAGTTGCTACCTTCTTAACCCCTCACAATGGGAACTAAATTCAACAACTGAAACCTGGGGGGAGACACTCAAGCCAATGCTCCTGGTCTGATGTTGCAGGGACGTCCTCTGTGCCTTTGTGCATGTTCTTTGTGCTGCCCTGAAAGCCCCCTTTGCAACTGTTCCTGTTGGTCCTATACAGCCACATGTGTTGTCTCCCTAGGGAGCCTTCCTTAACACCCACCTACCCCAAGCTGATTTTAATGCTTCTGTTCTACCCTCCCCAGGTCTCTGCTCTCACCTCTGTCAGGGCACTGATCACTCTACTTGTAATCATGTTTCTGTTTGTCTGTCTCCCCTGATTTGACTTTGAGCTCATCATCAGGGACACAGATAAATGCACCTTTGTATGAACAGTCCTTAAGGCAGTGCCTAGAAACACAGTAGCAAAATTATTTGTTGGGTCAATGTTAGATAATGCTACAAAATCAGACTAGGTCCCACTGTGTGTATCAGTGTCCCCACAGCACACCCAAAGGAACATTGGAGAGTTTAATGAAAGGACTATTCACAAAGGTATAAACAGGAATAAGGGAAACCAGAGGTGGAAAGCCCAAGGACCAGTAAAATTGGCAGCTATTTCTAGCCAGACTAGGCAAGACAAGGAAGCAGTTTATGGAATCCAGAAAGAGCCATAGCCTCCGGAGAGAGGTTACTCACAGATGCTGTGGCCATTTTTGATGTTGTTAGGTGCTGTCAAGTCAGATCTGACTCAGAGAGGCCCTATGTACAACAGAACAAAACACTCCCCAATGCTGTGCCATGCACAGCACTATTATCAGTGTTTCTCTGTTACTCATAGGATTTTCAATGGCTGATTGTTTTGGAATGGGCTGCCAGGTCCTCTCCCTTTTTTTTTTTTTTTTTTTTTTGATGCTGGGAATCAAACTCAATGCGTCAGAGCACACAAAGCAGCACTCTTCCAACTGAGATAAACCCAAGCCCCTGTGAGCATCAGTCTAGAAACACTGCCACAGCCTGGCAGGCTGTGAGCCACAGCCTGGCAGGAAGGAGTCAGGGGGATAAATACCAACATCTCTCCTTTCTATCCTCTGATCTCCTGCAAGGGCCTCCCATTGGCCCACCTAGCTGCAAGGCTATACAGGGCAGAAAAGCCTGGGAAGTAGAGTTGGAGGGGCAACAACATGAAGCACATGGTAGAAAGGTAACATCTGTATTTTCCTGACTCATGGTTACTCCTGTTGGAAAGCAAAGAATAAAGTACATGCTAATTCAGGTAAACTTTTCTTTTTAGTATGCTGTCTTTTTTATCCCCAGTACTAAGGGTTGAACCCAGGGCCTCACATATGCTAGGCAAGCACTCTACCACTGAGCTACACTGCTCCACTCCTTTTTTATTTCTTATTTTGAGACAGAGTTTCAATAAGCTGTGCATGGCGCCTCTGATCTTGAACTCAAGATCCTCCTGCCTCAGCCTCCCAAGGCACTACAATTACAGGTATGTACAGGTACCCAACAACATATTGTCTTAATTTATTGAAGTTTTTTTTTCCCTGTGGTTAAATAGGGAGAATGTAAAATTTAACAAGTGTATGGTTATGGTTCAGTGGTATTAAGTATATTCAGATTATAATATAAAACTCACCATCATTAATTTCCATGATTTTATCTTCCCAAACTTAAAGTTGTTGTTAGGTGCCGTCGAGTCATGTCTGTCTCATAGCGACCCTCATAGGGTTTTCAATGGCAGATTGTTTCGGGATTGCCTTGGGAGTGGGTTGCTACATCCTTCTCCCATTTTTGCAGTGCTGGGAATCGAACTCAGGACCTCAGAGACTGCAGCGCAGTGTTCTACCAACTGAGCTAAATCCCAGCAACTTAAAGTTAGTACCTATTAAACAATAATTTCCCATCTTCTTCCATATCCTTTAGAAAACATTATTCTATTTTCCATCTTTATGAAATTGACTACTCTAAATACCTCATATAAGTAGAGTTATACAGTATTTGTCCTTTTGTGACTGGCTTATTTTATGTAGCATAATGTCCTCCAGGTTCAACCATGTTGTGATGTGTGACAGGATTTCCCTTTATAAGACAGAATAAAATTCCACTGTATTTTAGTCTCTTTGTGCTGCTATTAAAAAGGTAGCCCTGGCTGGGTAACTTATAAATAATAGAAATTTATTTCACATCATACCACACAGTAGGAAGTCCCAGGTCAGGGTACCAATAGGTTCAGTGTCTGGTGAGGGCCTGGTCTCCATTGCCAAGATGGACCCTTGATTGCTTGCATTCTCTGGAGCCAAGAAACACTGTTCCTCAGATGGCAGAAGAACAGAAGAGAGAAACCCACTTCATAACTCCTTTTTTGGCAGCATTAATCCATTCATGAAGGCAAAGTCTTCATGACCTGAATACTTCCCATGAGGTCCCACTTCCTGATACTTACATTGAGGAGTAAGTCAAACTTATGAATTTTTGAATACATTGTACACACACACACACACACACACACACACACACACACACACTTACTCTCTGTAAGTACTCTCTGCCTTAAGGACTGTTCATACTCTGTGCGTGTGTGTGTGCCACATTTTCATCTGTTCATCTGTCAATGCACATTTGGATTGCTTCTACCTCTTAGTAATTGTAAATAATTCTACTATAAACACAGTAAATAAATATCTGCTGACATTCCTGCTTTTAATTCTTTTGGGTATATAATCCAGAAGTGCAATTACTGAACTATATGTAATTACATTTTTAATTTTGGGGGGAACCACCATATAATTTTCCATAGTACCCTCTTTATTTTATCCTCCAACCAGCACTGCACAAGGGTTCTGATTTCTCCACATCCTCATCACCACTTGTTATTTTCTATTTTTGAATAATAACCATCCTAGTGGGTGTAGTTTCCTGTTGTGGTTTTGATTTTCATTTCCCTGATGATTAGTGACGTTGAGCATCTTTTTGTGTTTACTGGCCTTTTATCTTCTCTGGAAAAATATCTATTCAAGCCCTTTGTCCATTTTATTTTTCAGGTTCTGGGAATGAACCCAGGACCTTGTACATGGTAGGCAAGCTAACACTATCTCCAGCCCTACTTAGCCCATTTTTTAATTGAGTTTTTTTGTTGTTAGTGGCTTTTTGCTAATGAGTTGTAATGGTTCTTGATACTCTGGATATTTAACCATTATCAAATGCATGATTTGCAAAGATTTTCTGTGGGCTGCCTTTTCATTCTATTGATAGTGTCCTTTTGATGCAGTCTAATTTATCTATGTTTTGTTATAGTTGTTGTCTATGTTTTTGGTGTCACAGCTGAGATATCATTGCCAAATCCAATGTACAATTTTTTTAAAACAGAAAGAAAATATGCAAATATCTATACCTTTTGATGAATATTTGGGCAATGATGGTAGGATTTCTGTCAAGATAGAGAATGGAAAACATACATGAAGCTCTTTTCCTGCTGTAAATAATGCTGGGTAAAATGGAGTATGCCCTCAAAAAATTAAAATACTTTATCAATTAAAAGGCAAGATGAGAAATATCTAGGTGCCAAAATTATAAAGGAGATTTACAGGTGTATTAGTGCTGTAGCACTGAGGCCATGTGACCCTGGGATGTGGAGAAGAGAAGCTGAGCTCTTAGCTACAGGAGACTACTGTTAAAGAATTGCCCTGTCAATGATGGAAACTGGAAAACTCAGCTATCATCTGGGAACAAGACTCAGAATGAGATGTGTGGCAGTGGGGGAGGGGAAATTAAGTCACCTGAGAGAAAATAGAGCACTGCTCCTGTGCTTCCAGGAGGCACAGGGCTCCAACACATTCTGCTGCGTGGCACCAAATCCCCAGGCTAAGAAATTAACCACAAACCGGGAGCGGTGGCACACGCCTGTAATCCCAGTGACTCAGGAGGCAGAGGCAGGAGGATCTCAAGTTCGAGACCAGAGGCTATCTATATAATTTAGCAAGACCTTGTCTCAAAAAGTAAAAAAA
>VMDO01030785.1:0-20859 GCA_007922755.1 Pedetes capensis
GTTAGGTGCCGTCGAGTCGGTATCCGACTCATAGCGACCCTCTGTACAACAGGGGAAACACTATTGTCAGTGCTTCTCTGCTGTGTATAGGGTTTTCAATGGCAGATTGATTTTTGGGAGGGGGTTGCCAGGTCCTTCTCCCAAGCCTACAGCTTCTGGTGTTCCCAGGCGGTCTCCCATCCAGGTACTAACCAGGCCCAACCCAGCTTAGCTTCCGAGATCTGACAGGATTGGATGCCACAGGGCTATGGCTGCAGGCCTATTTTCTTATTAGCATATATTAATTGTGTAAAATAATGGATTTCATTATGACATTTCCATATGTGCACATATTGTACTTTGGTCATATGTATCCCTTTATCACCCTTTTTCCCCCCTCCCCATTTCCCCTTCCAAACCCTCAACAGTCCTCATTTTATTTAAGTTTCCTTTTTTCTTCTCAATTCTGCATGTGAGAGAAAACATGTGATACTTGTCTTTCAGAGCCTGGTCTATTTCACTTAACATGATGATCTCCAGTTCCTTTCACTTTCCTGCAAACAATGTAATTTTGTTCTTTTTTATAGCTAAATAAAACTCCCTTGCATATAAATACATATTTTTTCTTTATTTATTCATCTATTAGTGGGTATCTAGGCTGATGCCATAACTTGGATTTAGTAAATAGTCCCATTACATACATGGGTGTGAATAAGTCTCTGTTGTAAGCTTACTTTGGTTCTTTTGGATATGTACCCAGAGTAGTATAGGTGGACTATATGGTAATTCTATTTTTAGTTTGAGGACTTTCCATACTGATTTCCATGGTGGGTGTACTAATTTACATTTCCACACACTGTGCGTAAGGATTATTTTTTTGCCCCCTGCATTCTTGCCAACATTTGTTAGGTTTTGTTTTCTTTCCCTCTCTTCCTTCCTTCCTTCCTTTCTTTTTTTTCTCCCAGAACTGGGGCATGTGATCTCATCAGTTCTCAGAAGCTAAGCAGGGTTGGGCCTATTTACTCCTTGGGTGGGAGATGGCCTGGGAATGCCAGGTGTTAGGGCTTGGGAGAAAGACCTGGCAGCCCACTCCCAAAATTACCAGCTCTATAAATAGCAGAGAAACACTGACAATAATGCCAGACATGGCACAGTTTTGGGGAGTGTTTTGTTCTGTTGCACATGGGGTCACTATGAGTCAGACTCCCCTTAATGGTACTCAGCAACAACAACAACAGAACTGGGAATTGAACCCAGGACCTTGTGTATGCTAGGCAAATGTTCCACCACTGAGCCACAACCCCAGCCCCTTTTTTATTTTTATTTTTTTTATTTTGAGACAGGATCTTGCTAAATTGCACAGGCTGCCTCTGGCTTCAAACTCATAATCCTTTTACCAAAGTCTCCCAGGTAATTGGAATTAGAGGCATGCACCATCACACTTGCCTTCTTTTTTGTTGATAGCCATTCAGATTTGGGTGAGATGAAACTGCAATGTAGTTTTCATTTGCGTTTTCCTTATGACTTAAAGATATTGAATGTTTTTTCTTTTTTCTTTTTTTTTTTTTTACATTTTTAACTTTCTTTTATTTTTTATTAGTAATTTTTAATGTACAACTTAATGACATTTCCTTACATGCATTTCATTGTACAGTGCTCATGTAACTTCCCCCTTACCCTCTCATGACCCTCCTCCCCATCCCCACCCTCTCTACCAATGGTCTCCTTTCTACTTGCACGTCTTTTTGTGAGAATATTTATCTATATATGTGCATCTTGATTTTGATATGAGTCCAAACTTTTTTCTATAGTGATCTATTTTTTTACATTCTCAGCAGTCTTACTAGAGTGATCTAGTCTGTTTGCATTATTGCCAGCATTCAGTATTACTATTATTTTTTATTTTAGCTATTCTAGTAGGTTTTAGTTTTTTTCTATCTTCCCCTATTTTTCCAACATATTCATGAAGTTGTGCTGTTTACATTGAGATTGATCTCTCCCCCTTCATCCCTCCTATTGACCCTCCTTCCCCTCCCATCTTCTCCAATCTTTCATTCCCTCTGCTAGATCCTTCCCTCCTTCTTTCCACTCCTTAAATTGTCCCTTCTATGCTAAGTTTAATTGTGCATTTATTTGTGTTTCAATTTATGTATAGGATTTTTTCTTTCCTTTAAGTATGATTCAGCACCCACATATGAGTGAGAGTGTATAGTATTTCTCCTTTTGGGCTTTTGTTTGTTCACTTAAGATGATTATCTCCAATTCTATCCATTTTGCTGCAAATGACATTATGTCATTTTCTTAAATGATGAGTCATATTCCATTGTGTATATATACCATAATTTTTTATCCATTCTTCTGTTGATGGGCACTTTGGTTTATTCTATATCCTTGCTGTTGTGAAAAGTGCTGCATTGAATGTGGAGATGCAGGTGTCTCTGTGGTATGATAACTCATCTCCTTTGGGTATATTCCCAGTAGTGGTATAACTGGGTCATATAGTAGTTCTATTTTTAGTTTTCTGGCATATCTCCATATTGATTTCCAAAGTATTTGAATCAATTTACAGGCCCAACAGTGTAAAAGGGTTCCCTTTTCTCCACAACCTCACCAACATTTGTTATTATTTGTTTTATTGATCTTGGCCATTCTTACTGGAGTAAGGTGGCATCTCAGAGTTGTTTTCATTTGCATTTCCCTAATGGCTAGGAATTTGAGTGCATTTTCATGTGTTTCATAGCCTTATGAACTTCTTCATTTGAGAACTGTCTATTCAGTTCCTTTGCCCATTTGTGTATTGGATTACTTGTTGTCTTGGGAGTTGCTTTCTTGAGTTTTTTGTAAATTCTGGAAATTAGTCCTCTGTCAGATGTGTAGGATGTGAAGATTTTCTCCCATTCAGTGGGATCTTCCATAACTGTTGATTGTTTCCATTGCTGTACAGAAGCTTTTTAATTTCATATAGTCCCATTTATCTATTCTTGTTGCAATTTCCTGAGCAATTGGAGTCTTATTAAGGAAATGCTTTCCTATGCCTATATGTTGGAGGATATTGCCTATCTTTTCTTCTAGTAATTTTAAGGTTTCTAGTTTTATGTTGAGGTCTTTTATCCATTTCGAGTTAATTCTTATGCATATTGAGAGGTGTGGGTCTATTTTCATTTTCCTACAGGTGGAAATCCAAGTTTCCCAGCACCATGTGTGGAAGAGGCTATCCTTTCTCCAATCTGCCTGCTTTGCTTCTTTGTCAAAGATCAGGTGGCTATAGATGCGTTGGTGTATCTTTGGGTTCTCAGTTCTGTTCCACTGGTCTTGGGGCCTATTTTTGTGCCAATACCAAACTGTTTTTGCTACTACAGCTCTGTAGTATAAGGTCAGGGATTGTGATTCCACCTGCACTAGTTTTGCATCTTAAGAGTGTTTTTACTATACATGGTCTTTTGTGTTTCCATGTGAATTTTTGGATTATATTTTCTATTTCTGTAAAGTCTGCCATTGGAATTTTAATGGGCATTGCATTAAATCTCTAGATTGCTTTTGATAGGATAGCCATTTTTACAGTATTGATTCTCCCAATTCATGAGCAGGGGAGGTCCTTCCACCTTCTAGTATCCTCTGTGATTTCTTTCTTTAATGTTTTGAAGTTTTCCTTGTAGAGATCTGCAGGATCTTTTGTTAGATTGATTCCTAAGTATTTAAGTTTTTGATGGGGTATCATGAAAGGGATTGTAGCCTTAATTTCCTTCTCTTCTTGCTCACAGTTGGTGTAAAGGAAGGCTACTCATTTTTGAGTGTTAATTTTATATCCTGCCACTTTGATAAAGGAGTTAATTAGGTCCAAAAATTTACTAAAGGAGTTTTGGGGGTCCTTTAGGTAAAGTATCATGTCATCTGCAAATAAGGATAATTTGACCTCTTTTTTGCCTATCTGTATCCCTTTGATTTCTTTCTCTAGTCTAATTGCCCTGGCTAGGACTTTGATCACAATGTTAAATAAGACAGAAGAGAGGCAACATCCTTGTCTTTTTCCAGGTCTTAGAGGAAATAGTTTTAATTTTTCTCCATTTAATATGATGTTGGCTGTAGGTCTGTCATAAATGGCCTTTATGATGTTAAGATATTCTCTTGTTATGCATAAAAGATATTGAATATTTTTTCATGTATTTATTGGCCATTTGTAATTTCTCTTTTGAAAATTGTTCAGTTCATTTGCTCATTTATTGTTTGGATTATTTGCTCTTTTATATAGTTATTTATGTCAAGAGAACTGGAAAAGAGCTATTTGGCCAATAGACTGGAAGAGATCCATATTTGTGCCTATTCCCAAGAAGGAGATCCAACCAAATGTGGAAATTATTGAACAATATCACTGATATCACACACAAGTAAAATTTACTAAAGATCATTCAAAAGCAACTACAGCAGTATATAGACAGAGAACTGCTGAGAAATCAAGCCAGATTTGGAAGAGTGAGTGGAACCAGGAATATCATTGCTGATGTCAGATGGATGTTAGCTGAAAGCAGAGAATAGCAGAAAGATGTCTACCTATGTTTTATTGATTATGCAAAGGCATTTGACTATGTGGATCACTGTAAAGTGTGGCTAACATTGTGAAGAATTAGAATGCCAGAGCACTTAATTATATTCATGAGGAATCTGTCCATGGTCCAGGAGGCAGTCATTTAAACTGAATAAGGAAACACTGCCTGGCTTAAAGTCAAGAAAGGTGTGATTCAGGGCTCACCATACTTCTTCAATTTCTATGCTGAGGAAATGATTCAAGAAGCTGGACTTTATGAAGAAGAACATGGCATCAGGATTAGAGGAAGACTCACTAATAACCTGTGTTATACATGTGACACAACTCTACTTGCTGGAAGTGAAGAGGATTTGAAAGATTTATTGATGAAGATCAAAGAACACAGCATTCAGTATGGATTGCAACTCAGCATCAACAAAACAAAAATCCTTACAACTGGGTCAGTGTGCAACTTCATGATAAATGGAGAAAAGGTTGAGTTTGTCCATGATTTTGCTTTACTCGGTTCTATAATCAACACCTGTGGAAGCAGCAGTCAAGAAATCAAAAGATGCATTACACTGGGAGAAGCTGTTACAAAAGATCTTTTTAAAGAGTTGAAAAGTAAAGATGTCACAATGAAGAAGGTGCACCTGACTCATGCCATGGTATTTTCAGTCACATAGTATGGTTATGAAAGCTGGACATTGAATAAGGAAGGCAAAAGTAGAATTGGTTTTGAATTATGGTGCTGGAGATGAGTATTGAATATATCATAAACTGCCAAAAGAACTAACAGGTCTTTCCTAGAAGTGCAACCATAGTGTCCTTGGAAGCAAAGATGGCTAAAATTTTGGACATGTTGTCAGGAGGGACCAATCCTTGGACAAGGACTCCATGTTTGGGAGAGTGGTGGGTCAATGAAAATAAGGAAGACTCTCAGCTAGATGGATCGACACAGTGGCTGCAACAATGGGCTTAAGCATAAAAAAGATCGTGTGCCTGGCACAGTTTCTGGGATGTTTCATCTTGTTGTACATATGGTCACTGTGATTCAGACCCAACAACAACAACAACAACATATATAAGATCATGTCCTCAGCAAACAGAGACAGTTTGACTTCCTCCTTTAATTTAAGTGCTCTTTCTTTCTTTCTCTTACTTAGTAGCTCTAGCTATGGACTCCAGTACTATGTTGAATAAAAGTGGTGAAAGTGGGCATCCTTATCTTGTTCAGAGTTTTAAAAACTTTCAGCTTTTGTCCACTGAGTGTGATGTTAGCCATGGGCTTATTATATAATGTGTTGAGGTACATTCTTCTATATTTAATTTGCTAAGAGTTTTTGTCATCATGAAGAGATGTTGAGTTTTACCAAAGGCTTTTTCTGCACCTATTAAAATGACCAAATGTTTTTTCTCTTCTGTTCTTAGGGTGTATCACACTTATTGATTTGCATGTATTGAACACCTTTGTATCCCTGGGATGAATCCTATTTGATCATGGTGAATGCTCCTTTGAAAGTGCTATTGAATTTAGTTTGCTAGTATTTGTTAAAGAGTTTTGCATCTATGTTCATGTATTAGTCAGCTGGCATATCACAGTGACAGAGATATCAACAGAAACAAACTTACGTAGAGAAAGATTTATTGGGAGCTCATAGTTAGATGAATTTCCTCCATAGAGGCAGGGTAGGCATATGATGTGGCAGTAGGGAAGGCGTGGCAAGACCCATTACAGAGAATGTCTTGTCAAGGCAGATCTGAAGTAGAGACCAGAGAGAGCAATCAGAACTGGAGCTTCAGGTAAAAATCTCCAAAAGCCAATGAGCTCTTCCCCAAGCACAACCTGCCTACTAAAATTACACAACTTCCCAAGACAGTGACACCATCTGGGAACAAAACATTGAAAGTCATGACCTTTGGAGAGTATTTTAGATTCATACCATGTCAGTTCATAAGGGAGAATGACTTGTAATTTTTTTTGCTTGTAATGTTGTTGATGTTAAGTGCCATTGAGTCGGTATCCGACTAATAGTGACCCTATGTACAACAGGAGAAACACTTTATCAGTGGTGCTCTGCTATTCATAAGGTTTTCAATGGCAGATGATTTTTGGGAGTGTGTTGCTGGGTCCTTCTCCCAAGCCTACAGTATCTGGCATTCCTAGGCAGTCTCCCATCCAAGTACTAACCAGGCTCGGCCCTGCTTAACTTCCGAGATCTGACAGAATCAGATGCTATAGTGCTATGGCTATAGGCTCACTTGTAATAGTCTGGTCTAATTTTGGTATTAGGGTAATGCTGCCTTATAAAATGAGGTTGGAAGTATTCCTTCGATTTTTTTGGGAGAGTTTGGGAAGGATTGTTATTACTTCTTTAACTGTTAGATGCAATTCAGAATGGAACCATCTGATCCTAGGCTTTTACTTGATTAGAGATTTTTTTTTAATTGATGCAGTAACCTTACTCATTAGTTTGTTCAGATTTTCTATTTCTTCATGATTTAGTGTTGGTAAGTTGAGTATTTCAAGGAATTTCTCCATCTCTTCAATGTCTAATTTGCTGGTAGAAAATTATTTATGATAGTCCCTTGTATTTCTATGGCATATGTTATGTTTCCTCTTTCACTTCTAATTTAATTTATTTGAACCTTCTCTCTTTTTTTCTTAGTTTAGCTAAAAGTTTATTGATTTATCTTTCAAAAAAACTCATTATTGTTGTTGTTGTTGTTGTTGTTATTGTATGAGATGGGGTCTTGCTATTTTGCCCAGGCTGGTCTCAAACTCCTAGGCTCAAATGATCCTCACACCTCAGCTAGGACTACAAGTATGCAACAACAACCCCAGCTTCCCAAGTTTTATCTTATTTTTATCTACTGTTTTTCTACTCTTTTTTAAATTTATTTATACTCTGGTCTTCATTATTAACTTCCTTCTACTAATTTTGTACTTATTTGGTTCATCTTTTTCTGGTGCCTTGAGGCATAATGTTCTGTTGTTTATCTGAACTCCTTGTTTTCAACGTTGGCATTTATTGCTATAAACTGACCTCTTAGAATTGCTTTTACCATATCCCATATCTTTTGGTTTGTTTTGTGTTCACTTTCACTTGTCTCAAGGTATTTTTAAATTTCCCTTTTAATTTTCTGTTTGACCAACTGGTTGTTCAGAAATATGTTGTTTGCCTTTGGTGTGTTTGTGAATTTTCCAAACTTCTTCCTACTATTAATTTTTAGTTTCATACCTTTGTGATGGCAAAAGTTACTTGTTATGATTTCAATCTTAAATTTGTTGAGACTTGTTTTTTATCCTCAATTTTGACCTATCTTGGGAAATGTTCTGTGTGTACTTGTGAAGAATGTGTACTCTACTACTGGCGGATGGAATTTTCTGTATATGTTTGTTAGGTCCATTTAATCTAAAGTTTAGTTTAAGTCTTACATTTCCTTATTGGAAACATAGATCAATCATATGCCAGTGTTGGGTGAATATATAATTGTTACAAACCTTTGGTGAATTGAATTCCTTATTACATATAATGACCTTTTTTGTCTTGTTTTGTAGCTTTTGACTTAAAACCCATTTTATATTATTTAAGTATAACTACTTCTGCTTTCTTTTGGTTTCCATTTGCATTGAATATTTCTTCCATTCTTCCATGTTCAGTCTATGTGTCCATAAGTATTAAATGAGTGTCTTATATACATCATATGGTAGGGTCTTGTTTTTGTTGTTATTCTTGTTGTTTTGTTTTGTTGAGGCAGTCTTGCTATGTAGTCTAGGCATCCAGCTCAAAATCCTTCTGTCTTAACTTCTTAAGTGCTAGTATTACAGACATGTGTCATTGTGCCCTGATTTGGGACTTGGTTTTTAATCTATTAAGTCACTTTTTGTCTTTTCATTGGAGAATTTAATCCATTTGCATTCAGGGAAATTATTAATAGGTAAGGACTTACTACTGCCACATCATTTTCTGGTTGTTTTGTAGATCATTTGTTCCTTCTCCTTTTCCTGTCTTCCTTTTTGATTAGGTGATTTTCTCTAGTGGTATACTTTGATTCTTTTCTTTTTGTCCTTTATGTGTTTACTGGTCTCTTTTTATCTTTTTCTTTTTCTTTTTTCCTTATGCTTTCCATGAGGCTTACTGTAAGACATTTTTAGTTTTAACAGGCTATTTTAAGCTGATAATAACTTGATAGCATACAAACTGTACGCTTTTACTCAACCCTCCTTCCTTATTTTATTTTCCATGTCTCAATGTACATCTTTTTGTATTTGTATCCCTTAATGAATTATTGTAAGTGTTACTAGTTTTAATTGTTTTGTCATTTAACCCTCATCTCTTGTGAAGGTACTTTTTTGCATGGATACTTATTCAAATTGATATTTCGGTGGAGAGATGGACACTGAACAGTTCTATTCTACCATCTTGCTGATGTCATTTTTTCAATGTTGGCTATTATTGTTAGTTCAATTATAGTATTCTTTTCTTTATCTAATGAGCATACTGATTCTAAACTTTAGGTTCGATTTTACTTCTAAGAATGACTGTACTATCTTTTTATTTTATTCTGCATGTTTTTGACAAATTACATCAATGTGAACTCCTGTGTATGCTATCATTTGGTGAGAAGAGGGCCTAACATTTACTGAACATTGCATACCAAACATTTTACTGGCATTATTTATTTTCTGTAGCAAATTAAAGCTAAAGAGACTATTTCGGAAAATATTTTTGAAGCTAGATGAAGCATTTTCTAGTAGAACTACAAACAATTCTGCTGGAAAAGGGGGCCATTCAGCCATCCTCCTGAGGAATGAGGCTGACTTAAGTCTGAAGCAAAGATTTAGATTTAAATTGAAATACTCTGCCAAAGATATGACCTTCAATTCTTTTTTTTCTAAGAAATGTCTTTTAGAGCCTGCAAAACAAATTCAACTCACATGAGAATGTAAACCAAGTTAGGATATGAAATCACATATGCTACTCACTGGCTCCACATAAGTTTGACAGCAGAGTTTAGGTTGCAACAAACTTCAAGAGACCTTTCATCTCAAAGTCTGAAATGATTAAATGATTAAAATTGCTCTTTAATAATTAAACATGCCATCTGTATAAGGCAGTGTGACCTTTCACCCAGAGTATCTCAGGCTGTTCTAGAATTTCTGCATTTGGCACATATGGTATCAGAAATCCATTGCTACTTTTCCTTTGAAATATTAGAGGAGCAGACTTAGAGCAGCTGTTTTGTGCTGCCAGATTTCATTGAAATGTGGGTTTTAAAAGCCCTTGGCTTGTCATTTTGAGTTAGCATACCTTAATCAGAAATCTCACCATACTATAATTCAACTGATGCCTGAAACTAAATATAGCAGAACATTTGCTGAACAGTGCACTTAGCAACAATAACCAACCAGAATGTATGTTTTCCATTGAAATGTCCTTTCATGTTAGTTGTGCCTTCAAAAATGTTTAATAGATTATAAATATTCCTTTTACTACAAAAACAAAATAAAAGCAATTTCCATTGTGCTCTCCCCTCCACACACACTTATTGGGGGATATGTAAGAAAATATGACATTTGAAGAACTATATGCTACAAGGTTTAGAGAAAAATATTACTACTGAAAAATTGATGTGACTCCATCATTAAGTCAACTGTAATAGACAGCCAGTGATGAGCACACTTGTCTGTCTTGCATGTCATATCAGACAAATTCCACAGTTGAATGATTAACAATTATAATGGTGAGAGAAAAGGAATATCTGTCACTATGAACATAATTTCTCTGTGTTTTAGAGAAAAGGTAAAGACCCTGATTGTAACAGTACTCACTAATTAAACTGTAGTATACTGGAGACTTTTTATCTGCTTACCTTCAACAGACTATCTATTTAAAAGTTAATCTTTTAAACTACATTTAAATGCTTTCAGTGTTGACATTACTGCTGCTTTTAGAGATAACCTTTTCTTTCTATTTAAAGACTTTGGAATGTTAGCCTGATTTAAGTATAAGCAAGTTAGTTTTATTTTTAAAACATACTACAAATTCTATACTAAAAAACTAAACAGTGAGAAATCTCTCTTAAAATCTGTTATGTGAATTTGTTTCTCCTATAAACTTATAGTCAGGATTCAAAACAAATTATCTTGTTTGCTTTTTTGATGCATTTGTTGTATTCAAAATTAAAATTTAACATATGTAATTCCAGATAGAATTCACTAGGCACGAACATATAATATAAACTAGGTTACATTTGCATTTTTTTCCTCTGGCAAGATATTAAGTTGTGGAGATAATGAGTATGCACCCATTCATTTATTTATTTAAAAATACTTATGAGCTTCTCCAATGATAGATGCAGGAATATTTACTGCCATGGTTGAGACATTTAAGAACTCAATCTTAGGTTAATATAGGTGGACAAATATGTAAAATAAATAACTGTAGTATGTATGATTTTTATTTTATGTATATAAGTGAAAGAAGAGTGCAATTCATTTTGTGAAGGGAAAGTATGCCACTTATTCACTGGTTGTTATGGATTGAATGTAAAATGTCCCCCACAGGCTCATGTGTTTGATGCTTGGTCCCCAGCTGGTGGCACTATTTTGGGAGGTTGTGGAAACTTTTGGAGGTAAGATTGAGGGAGCAGAAATAGGTCACTGGCAGCATACCTTTGAGGGTGATAGCCACCCTGGCTCTGGCCTCTCTCTCTGCTCCCTGGTCCATTGAGAGGTGTCCTGCTGCATCTCATCATACACTCCCATAGCCTGCTCTGCAAAGCCCTCCCTGCCAACATGGGCTAGCCTTTTGAAATTGTGAGCCAAAATAAATCTTTCCTCCCTTAAGTTGTTTCTATCATATATTTTGGTCACAGCTATGCAAAAGTAACTAACACATTGGTTAACCCTCCAAGTCCATTTTCCACCCATCTCTGTGCTCCCCTGCGTCTTGCAGATTGCATTACCTGAGTTTCTCTGCCCCCTCTGGATTTGGGAGGATAGGTGACAGAAGAAGAGAGAGGTCATGTATGTATGCCCCCTAATCTATCAGCCAAACTAATTTCCTCTAACCATGGCCATAGTTCCTTTTAGGCACCTCTTCTTCAGTTGTCTCTGATTTCAGCCTTTTCACTTCTCACTTAGTCCTTTCAATTCCGGGGCTAGTAACATCTTCCCTTTGTTGTTAGTTCCATTCACCATCCATTGTTCTTTATATTCCTGCCACACCATATTTTGTCCCTTATTGAATTCTTTCAGTTAACCCTCTTGCTCAGCTACTGACTGGCACAGAAGAGTACAGGATGTCAAGGAAGATAATACAGAGATTATTTTGCCTTCATATTTTCAGCATATACACTTGATAGATCAGAACAAAACTATCTAAACTTAAAAACATACCATTTCTGTTGCTACTAGCAGATGACATCAGCAGTCACACTCAGACATTTAGGGCCATGAATTCTTTTTTTTTTTTTTTTTGTGAGTCTCTTGGCTATATCTTTTTTTTAAATGTTTTACAAAAGTTAACTGTTTGCTACTTAAGTAGGTATGAAATTGTTTATAAATAAGACAAGACTATAGATTACTTTTTTTAAAAAATGAAAAGAAGAAGAAACAAAGCCAAAAATCTCCCATTGAAGGCCTTCCACATTAGCACCCCTGCCATATTTAGTCTTGACTGAGAGCAACTCATAGGAAGAACAGCCTTGGAATGAATATGCTGGAGAAATTTGAGCAACAGCAGCCAAGGTCATTAGTCAGTTATGCTTTGATTATGGGCATTTTCACAGCCACACTCCATATAATATGAAGATGGCTTATAGCAGCTATGGAGACATTCCAAGTTTGAACCCAGAGGATGGCAAGTATTTTGGTCCCAGCTTTCCTCCCACCCAAGTAATAACCAGGCCCAACCCTGCTGAACTTCCAAGATTAGATGAGATTGGATGTGTTAAGGGTGGTGTGGCAGCAGACAGTCCCAGCAGACAGTCCCAGCATTCCTAGCAAATCTCTGAGATTGTCTTGGAATGGACCCAGTTAGATCACATGCCAACCCCTGAGCCAGTTGTGGTCCCAGGAAAATTCCATGCCTTCATTTGTCCAGGTCTAATTTTTCATGCTCCATTTCCAGGGTAGGAGTTGTAGCTCCACTCATATTATGAGACCTAAAAAGTGAGGGCAGATTCCCTGAATACATATATTCTCTACATTGTTGTTGTTGTTAGGTGCCATCGAGTCGTGTCCGACTCATAGCGACCCTCGTAGGGTTTTCAATGGCTGACTGTTTCGGGATTGCCTTGGGAGTGGATTGCCAGGTCCTTCTCCCGTTTCTGCGGTGCTGGGAATTGAACTTGGGTCCTCAGAGACTGCAGAGCAGCGCTCTACCAACTGAACTAAATCCCAGCCTATATTCTCTACATATGTACTTTTAAAATGTAATAGCTTTTCCCAAGTTGCTTTCCAAATATACTGTAGCAATTCACAGTTCCACCAAAAAGTATCATGGTACCTTTTCAATCACATCTTCGCCACCAATATATGTTACCTTTCTTTTTAAATGTTTGTCAACCTGATGGATACAAAGTGATAGTTCATCATTACTTTGATCTATAATTCCCTAGTACAATGGCACCTAACAAGTGTTTAAACTTTTTTCCATTATTTTTTCTATAGACAGACTCTCCTATCCTTGCCACTTCTTACATTCTTTTTGTCTTTTTCTTGTCAGTTTATAAGAGCATTTTTCATATTATAGCTAATAGTCCTCTATTTGTTTTCTACACTGTAAATGTTTTGTTGTTAGGTGCTGTTGAGTTGGTATTGGACTCATAGCGACCCTCATAGGGTTTTCAATGGCAGACTGTTTCGGGATTGCCTTGGGAGTAGATTGCCAGGTCCTTCTCCCATACACTGAAAATAGGCAAGGAAAAAGGAACCCAAACTCTATGCATGTATTCCCTTTCTTCATATTTATTGCCAGTACTAGATCCTCCGTTATCAAGGCAGAGTCTACATCAATATGTCAGGAATGTATGAAACAAATCTATCATTCATTTTTTAAAACAAAACAAGGTAGGCGCTGGTCAAGGACAAGTTTCCATCACCCACCCCTGTAGCTACCCTTCTCTATACTCACACTGAGAAAATATTGCTCAAATTTCAGTCATTCTGGACCCACTTTCCCAATTCTTGATGTATCCTTTTAATTGTGTGCTATTTCTACTTCTGAAAATTGACTTTTTCACATAGTTTCTTTAAAAGGAAATTTTATTGTTGTTATTATATCATTGTAACTACTATTTATATTTTCTGATACATATTAAATTCATTATTATGAAAATAAAAGATAGTCATCTGCATGCACACATTGAGAAACTGCATTACAGCACATCAGATTAGTCAAAGACAGGATGGAGGGTTTTCAGAGCTGAGATTCACAACATCCTACTTACTGATGATGCAAACACTCTCATGAGGTGGGGTGGGTGGGAGGTTCATTTACATCTGAGGAAGGGCCACCAGAAACCTGTGACTGCTTTATATGCTATGGAGTAGTGGAGATTAGAATCCAGGCCTTTCTTCAAAATGAATGGCATAACAGGAAATAATGTGGGCTTTAGAGGGTAAGAGACTGACCATGTCCAGGGCCAAAAACTGTATGCAGGTGTTCAGAGCCCAGGAAGCCCCAGCCCAGTGTCAACTAGGATTGTATTCCTAACATTCTACATTCTGGCCAGAACGTTGTGGGTTCTAAGGTTCTGCTAATTATGCCGGAAGGGCTCAGAAGGGATGGCCTGAGGGACCAAGGCTGCGATGGGTCACAGTCCCTGAGTACAGTCCTCCTGTCCAAACCAGCACCCTCTGACTGCCACATTCCCACTGACCTGGAGCGTGAGACCCAAAGAGCTATGCGCTGGCTGAGAGCATGGGGCCAAATTTTGCTACCAGTCTTCCTCTCCCTCGTTCTCATCCAGCTGCTTATCAGCTTCTCAGATAATAGGTTTTCCCGAATCCACAATCACAAGAACCAGCAGAAAAAAAGATCAATTGAAGAGGGTGAGTGATTTGGGTCCCAAGCCTGGTGCTGCACATATGCTACCACCTAAGTTTCTTTCTGGTTGTGCCAGCCTGGCCAGATGAAGTTTCTGTCTCAGAAGTTGCCATTTGCCAACACTGGAGGAGAAGGAGGTTCCATACCTATAATCCCAGCTACTCTAGAGGCCCAGACAGGAGCAATAAAGGCTGGGCTGAGGGTGTAATTCAGTGGGAGAGGACTAGCCTAGCATGCAAGAGGTGCAGGGTGCAACCCCCAGTACTGAAAAAGAAAAAGAAAAAGTTGCCATTTGCTAGTAGGCTGTTGCTGTTAGGTGCCGTCGAGACAGTATCCGATTCATAGCGACCCTCACAGGGTTTTCAATGGCTGGCTATTTCAGGATAGCCTTGGGAGTGGATTGCCAGGTCCTTCTCCCATTTTTGTGGTGCTGGGAATTGAACTTGGGACCTCAGAGACTGCAGCACAGTGTTCTACCCACTGAGCCAAATCCCAGCCCACTTGCTAGTAGGCAGTCATTTTTAAAGGCTGTAGACATTTTGAGGGAAACTTAGTTAAATTTTACTGAAATTAATTGGCTTTATCTGAAACATGAAAGGTAGAGAATAACAGGTTATTATTTGGGAAATGCAGCTGTGTATGGTAAGTACGTGCCTGTAATTCCAGCACTTGGAAGTCTGAGTCAGCAGGATCACAAGTTCTAGGCCACCTTGGGCTAGTGAGACCCTGTCTCAAAAGAAAAAGAAAACAACAACAAAAAAAAAAAAAAAAAAAAAAAAAAAAAAAAAAAAAAAAAAAAAAAAAAAAAAAAAAAAAAAAAAAAAAAAAAAAAAAAAAAAAAAAAAAAAAAGGAAAAGCATATTTTTTCCTCCTCACTTTTTGAATGACCTATAGCACATAAAGCTTCATGCTGTGAATAAGCTGCTGGGTTTTGTTCTAATCAGACCCTACTCAATAGCCATAGCTGCTTTTTCCTAGTGTATTAAGGTCTCATCTTATAAATCGCTTGAGGTTTTTTTTTTTTCCTTAGAAACTAATTACTTCAGTGTGTACACTTCTCCAGGTTTTCTTCCTCAGTTTAAGACATTTTGAAATGTTATAAGTCATGCTGAGTTGAATTCATGAACCAGAAATAAGATTTTTAATATCTTAAATTAGAATTGTATAGATAGAAGTAGAATTTGAATTACTTGGAAAATGCCCCATAAAGCCAAGATTGACATTTTTACAAGGACAGAATAATAACTGCTGTCTTGTTTTGAGAAAATAAAAGAATGTTAGTATTATAAGCAAATCAGTCTTCTTTACTCAAACTGAACCCACAGTTCTGCACTCTGCATGAAGTCAAAATTTCCTTTGGGAGGTCGAAGATGGGCAGAGGCTGAATCAAAGGGCCTAACTTGTTTCCTTTGGTCTCATTTTTCCCATAGACTTCTCTCTTTTTTAACCTTTTGGCCATCCCCATACATATTCCAAGAGAAACCATGTTTCAGTGCCTTCCTGATCCCTTCTCTTATAAACAGTACATAAAACATATGCCTGCAGCTGTAGCACTGTGGCATCCGATCCCGTCAGATCTCAGAAGCTAAGCAGGGTTGGGCCAGGTTAGTGCTTGGATGGGAGTCCACCCTGGAACACCAGGTGCTGTAGGCTTGGGAGAAGGACCTGGCAACCCACTGCCAAAAAACAATCAGCCATTGAAAACCCTATAAGTAGCAGAGAAGCACTAACAATAGTGATTCGTCTGTTGTATATAGGGTCGCTATGAGTCAGATGCTGACTGGATGGTACCTAACAACAACAAAACAAAATAAAGGAACAAAGAATAAATTGAGGGTATAAGATACCTTGCAAATGCTATTGAAGAAGAAAGCAAGTGAGGCAATGTAAATATTAGATAAAACAATTTGAATGACAAAATCATTAAGTAGATGAATAAGTGATATTACACATTGACATATAATACAATATAGCAAGGTAATATATTTATGAGCTTTTATTCACCTAACAACATAGATTTGAAATGGAAATAGCAAAATATTATAGAAATTTTAAAAAGAGTATTTGACAAAATTAAAACATATGGACTCACTTTTACATGCCTATATCAGAACAGATAAAGTAAAAAATAAATAAATATAAATAAAATAAAGCATAAGGGTGCAATATAGAGAACTTTAATATGTAGAATCATGTTATTCATTTTTTCTTTTACCTGTTCTTGAAAAAGTTCTCATCCAAATAACTTTGTTTGTTTAATAATTAATTTATTAATTGCAATGCCAGTAAAAAAGAAAGGTTTGATTTGGTATATAACACAGTATATTTTGATGCCAGGAGTCTCTAGATATATGAAATTATGATCCTTAATGGGAGAAGAGAAGATGGAACTTTGCAGAATAATGATATTTTGTGTATTTTTAGGGGAAGTGGTACTACTCAGGGAAACTCAAAAAGAATGACCAGAAATGTTTCAAGAGAACTAGGAAAGAATGATGCTGCAGAAGTCATGAAAACTGTAATCTAGAGGAAGGAAGTAACCAGATAGAAAATAAATATATTTATTAACGAACATTAGGTCTTTAGAATGAAGAATCCGGTACCTGGAAATGCCATAGAAATGACTAGTACCTCTTTCTTCAGGAATAGAATGAAAGAAAGAACCGACTGATTCATATAGCACATAGGTAAGCTGTCCTCTCATGGTTTTCCAATGAGGGCAAGAATGACTAGTAAAGAGGTTGCTGGTTAGGTGTACAAATGCTCACTCTAAACCTCTGGTATGGACCCTGATCAGGCCACTCACTGACATGACGTGTTGAGGAGACGGCTGTACCTTGGCAGTGTTCTTTGCCAGAACTTATATCCTAATCTAATCATGAGGAAAACATCAGATAAATACAAACTGAAGGGCATCCTACAAAATATCTGACCAGTACTACTCAAATCTGTCTAGGTCATGAAAAACAAGGAAAGACTGACGAACTGTTGCAGACCAGAGGAGACATGGTGACCAAATGAAATGTGGTAGTCTTGATAGGATCTTGGAACAGAAAAGGACATTAAAGGCCATGGAAATCCTGATAAAACCTGGAGTTTACTTAAAAGCAATGCATTAATATCAGTTTCTTAGTTTTTATAAATGTACTATGGTAGTGTAAGATGTTAGCAGTGGAGAAACTGAGTGAAGGTTATACAGGGACTCCCTATATACTCTTTACAACGTTTTTGTAAGTCTAAAATTACTCTAAAATAAAAATTTAGTTCAAGTAGCAAGAAGAGTTTGGAGAAAATCATGTGCTATTTATTTTCCTGCTCCAGCCTCCTCAAATAATCCTGAGGCTAGCTGTCCTGGACATGGTTGAAGCAATAGCATCTTCTCCATTTACCTTGCCTCTTCTTCCACTCAACTTTTCCACAGTGATTTAAAGGATTCTTTTGGGCAGGAGGAAGAAACATTCAATAGGACTTAATATGAATACTGAATTGTAAATTTTTCCCCAGTGAAGTCAGATTTGCATCCAATCTATGTGAAATTAAAAAGACCTTTCCCACCAGATCTAACCTCAAAATCATAGGTAGAATGACTTTTTTGTTATTATATAACAGAACAACTTGGGCATTAATTCTAGACCCTTCCTTTCAGAAGACATTAGAGTAATAAAATGAGCCATCAACCTCCTTTTTTCCAAACTGAAAGTACCATTCTAAAACTTTCAAATATAAGTTACACTATTTATTTTTTCACAAAACAAGAAGAATGAAAATCTTCATTTGGGGGAAGTTTTTAAAGCTATGTGACAAAGCAGTATGGGAAATTGCTTTTTCAAAATAGTAAACTAATTAATTTACCAGGAGCTTCTTGGAAAAATGGTGCTAAAAAAGGTTTTTAAAGTTTGATGTTTTAAATGTACACTAATATTGCCAATTTATTTTTTCATATTGTTTTTTGGAAGTTATTTTTTAGAGCTGGTTGTTGTTAGATGCCATCGAGTCAGGTCCAATTCATAGGGACACTATGTACGACAGAATGAAATACTCTCTGACACTGCTCCACACTATTGTCAGTGCTTCTCTGCTATTCATCGGGTTTTCAATGGCATATTGTTCTGGGAGTGGATTGCCAGGTCCTTCTTAGTCTGCAGCACCTGGTATTCCCAGGCGGACTTCTCTCCAAGGATTAACCAGGCCTACCATGCTTAGTTTCCGAGATCAGGTGGGATTGGATGCTAGGGTGCTATGGCTGCAGACTTTTTTAGAACTAGACTAATCAAAATTGGATAGGAGAAGGATGTGGCAATCCACTCCCGAGGTAATCCTGAAACAATCAGCCATTGAAAACCCTGTGAAGGCTGTTATGATTCAGACATGACTCCATGGCACCTAACAACAACAACAACAATCAAAATTGGTTAATGCTATTTCATGTTTTTCCATGTAACAAGAAGAATAAGAATTAGGGTTTAAATAGTACTAGTAGGAAAAGTATCTAAATATATGAAAATAAGAAAGTAAGATGCTTGAGTATGAATGAATATGTCTTCAAACAGGAGTGACTAAATAAAATGTACATTTTAAATAAAATTGTGTAAGAACTGGGCTTTAAATTTACATTTTTATACTTAATTTTTTTCTTGTAGCATGTGCTCAAAAGAATACTTGTCAGGTGTGCACAGAAGATAAGAAAGTAAGTTTTTCTCATAAGGAAATTGTCATGGGAACATTATAAACATTTATAATTGTCATCTAAAAATATGGTAAACATACACAATTTTTATAACAATTATATAAGAGTTATTATGACTTCTTAATTTCAAATCACTCTTTGAGTGTCTAGAAAAAAACAGTGGAAATAATTTAGTACAAACATGTACTAGAAAATTATACTTCAAAGAGAAAATCCTTTGTGTGAAAAAGAAAATCATACTGAAATTTTTGAAGAATCTTTTGTAAGCAAAGGGAAAGATATGTCTTTGGAGATGTAGTAAAAATTTCCCTACCACTTCTAATCCCTAAAACCTAGAAAGAGTGTCACTCTGTTCCTTAACTACAATGTAGCTCTTATGATTAAATGTGTGACATCATTATTTGTTTCAGATTTCAAAGAAAGCAGAAAAGTCAAAAGTAATGAAGGAAATGTTACTACTTTGTGCTACAGAGACCTTTGCAGTAACCCTTACAAAACCACTGGAGTCTAATCTCTATTAGAGAACTGATAACACCAAAGACAGAGACATAAAATCACTAATTAGAAAAGGGCACATTCTGGTAATTGGTGTCTGTCATAGTGAACTGGACATATCCCCTTCTCCCTCTTATCTTCTTCCTCCAGGTCACTCATCCGATTTAATGAGGACCTGGACTTCTGGCTCATGTAATTCTCTACCCAGTTCTTATCATGGCTTTTATACTTTTCACAGCCAGAAATGGCCCAGACATACTCTATTACAGTGTCCTGAATTCCTCAACCCTGTGCATTAGGACATCACTTCCATGGTACACCCTGAGCCCTACACTGTCTACGCTGGCTGTTACTTTCTCATTTCCTGCACAGTACCTACTCTTGGGCCTCAACAAGATAGGATTATCCCTCAATCCTTTAACGTTCTCATTTTTCCTTCAGGTTATTGCGCATCCCCTAATGAATTCCTTCCTATGAATTCTTCTAGATGTTCCCCTGAGTGGAATATTCTCTCACTTTTTGTTGTTAAATGTTTTTACAATGGAAAACTTCAAGCATATAATATTAGAGAAAACACAGACAGGTACTATGGCACACACCTATAGTCCCAGCTACTTAGGAAGCTGAGGTAGGACTGCTTGAATCTAGAAGTTCAAGACCAGCCTGGGCAACATGGAGAGATCTCAGGGAGAGAGAGAGAAAGAGAAAAAGAGAGAGAAGAGGGTGAAGAAAAGGAAGAGAGAGAGAGAGAGAGAGAGAGAAATAGTATAATAATGGGTCAATCTTGTTACATATATGCCCTTCCTCGAAAAATTGTTGTTGTTGTTGTTGTTGTTAGGTGCCATCGAGTCGAATCCGACTCATAGCGACCCTATGTACAGCAGATCGAAACACTTGCCGATTCTGTGCCAGGAAAACGATCTTATTTATGTTTAAGCCCATTGTTGCAGACACTGTGTCAATCCATCTGGTGGAGGGTTTTCCTCTTTTGCGTTGACCTGCCACTCTTCCAAACATGATGTCCTTCTCCAGGGATTGTTCTCTCCTGACTACATGTCTGAAATATGTAAGATGCAGTTTGGCCATTTTTGCTTCCAAGGAGCACTCTGGTTGTACTT
>VMDO01030786.1:0-20869 GCA_007922755.1 Pedetes capensis
GACCCTCATAGGGTTTTCAATGGTTTATTGTTTTGGATTGCCTCAGGAGTGGATTGCCACATCCTTCTTCCATTTGTGTCGGGCTGAGAATCAAACTTGGGACCTCAGAGACTGCAGAGTGGCACTCTACCAACTGATCTAAATCCCAATTTCATGCTAATGCCATTAAATACTTGGAATAGAATATCAAGAAAATTCCAGCAAAGGTGCTATGATTTCATCCAGTTTGTATAATGTATGTAAAGTTTTAGGAAATTTGTTCAGTTAAAAGGTTTAATAGCCAATATTATTTTAAGTGTTAATCTAAACTCAATGATCAAAATTGAAGATGATTCTTTCTTACAGGTCTGGAGTGCTTAATGCAGGGCCTCACGTGAGGTCTGCAAATCCTTTACCATTGAGCTACACCCAAATCCCATTTTTTTACTTTTTATTTTAAGACAGGGTCTCACTAATTTACACAGGTGGCCTTTTGGTTTGAACTGTGATCCTCTTATCTCAGCCCCCCAACTCACCGGGATTACAGTCATGTGCTACATTGCCAGGTTAGAAGATGATTTTTTGATGTGACTGTGTGAATAAAATTTTTGGAGAACACTGTGTGAAGATGGAAGATTCTTACTAATTAAGGAAATCTAAGAAATTAGGTGTAAATGTAGTTGGAACTGGTTGTGATGAACATATTATTTCTGTTCAGAAACTAAAAAGGGAAAGATAGAAAAAAAACCCTACAAGAATAGCTGAAATAAAAATAAAATAATAATAATTAATAATAATAATAATACCAAAGATTGGCAATGATGTAAACAGACTAGATCACTCATCTAAAACTGCTGAGAATGTAAAATGGTAGATCACTATAGAAAAGTCTTGGAACTAAATCAAAATCGGGATGAACATGTATAAATAAATATTCTCACAAAAAGACATGCAAACAGAAAGGAGATCATTGGTGTGTGGGGGTGGATAGGAAAGGAGGGTCATGAGAGGGTCAGGGGGCCGTTATGTGAGCAAAGTACAATGAAATGCACACATGGAAATGTCAGAATGAAGCCTATTAAGTTGTACATTAAAAATTTCCAATAAAAAAGAAATTAAAGGTATTTTAATGAAAAGAAAAATATTAAACAAATTGAAGTAGAAGGTGAAATGTCAAAAATGCAACTATTTTTATATGTACATAGTGAAATATAACTTTTTTGGTAATGAAACTGATGTTGAAATAAAAGGGTATGTTACCTTCCCAGTGTATGCTTTCTGACTTATTTTCTGTTTATCAATTGCTTTTTTTTCAGTACTAGGGGTTGAACCCAGGGCTTTGCACATGCTAAGCAAGTGCACCACTACTGAACTACACTCTATAGTCCATCTATTTATTATTATTATTATTTTTATTTTGAGACAAGGTCTTGCTAGATTACACAAGCTGCCTTTGCCCTAACACTCACAATCTTCCTGGCTAAGGCTCCAGTGTTGCTGGGATTACAAATGTGTTCTACCATACCCAGTAAGATTTTAAGCACATACGAGGCTTTTAAGTCTATTTTTAAATTAACCTATGTGAGGAATTATTTTTAACTTTTTTGCATGTAAATCTTCGAAATTTTATTTGTATTTTGTTTAAAATTTCCTTGAAATCTTTAATC
Organism: Pedetes capensis; assembly: GCA_007922755.1. NCBI lineage: Eukaryota > Metazoa > Chordata > Mammalia > Rodentia > Pedetidae > Pedetes > Pedetes capensis. The sequence goes on from VMDO01030786.1 coordinate 1,647, forward strand.
AAAGTATTTAAGAAATAGATCACCAAATGGTCTGAGCTTTTAAAGTTTTTATTGAATCAAAGCTTTTATTAAAATAAAATATGCAAACAGGAAAACGTTAAAATTTATACCCACAACAGGAGAGGAACTAAAAAATTAGATGAGGATAACATACACAGTATTGAGATTTAATTTTGTAAATCCAATTTAAAGTATTTCCAACTGTGAAAGTCTCTTTTGATTGCATTCTTATTTTTAATTTGATAAATATATATTATGTAAAGGAAAAGACAGAGAATAAGAAACCCTGCAATTTTATAATACCTGAGTTTGGCAAAGCCTTCAAAATAAATGCAAATGTTGTTATTGTTGTTAGGTGCCATCGAGTTGTGTCCCACTCATAGCGACCCTCATAGGGTTTTCAGTGGCTGATTGTTTCGGGATTGCCTGGGGAGTGAATTGCCAGACCCTTCTCCCATTTTTCGTGCTGGGAATCGAACTCAGGATGTCAGAGACTGTAGAGCAGTGCTCTACCAACGGAGCTAAATCCCAGCCCCAAACACAAATAGAGATGTCATTTGATTGATTTTAATTTCCAAAACTATTTGTTTAAAAGAAGTACTCAGTGAAACAAAGGTACGGAACACATGAAAACTCATGAGCTAAACTGTTCATACAATCAAATTAAAGTGTGAAAAAATTAGAAACTGAGATTAACTTTAATTTCACAGAATCTGCTGTAGTCTTGTTAGGTTGAGCAATATCTATACAGAAAACATTTTGTCAATTAAAATATAAACTTCAGAGAGGAGAAAATTGAAGATGTCAGTTCTGTTGAAATTGTCAACTAGCCCCAGTTTAAATAACAAAAAATTTGATCATAGTACTTTGAGCAAATTATACATTTTGAAATCTAGGACACTCCAACTTTTCTAGCAGTACCAATATACCTTATACAGGTGCATGTCTCAGTGCAAAGCATTTAAAAAAACAGTCTTTAAAAATCATATACAGCCTTAAAATTGCATACACATGGAAAAGTACACAAATTATGTATACTCCAAGAATTTTCACAAATAAAAAGCATCTCTGTACCCAGATATCACCAGACCATGCACAGAACATTACAAACTTCCAAGAAGCACCCTTGTGTCCCCAATCAGTCACTACAGTCCCACCCAAGGTTGGTCTCCAAACTTTTAATGTATGCTATCTGAGGTAGATGGGCTGGGATTTAGCTTAGTTGGTAGAGCGCTGCGCTGCAGTCTCTGAGGTCCCAAGTTCAATTCCCAGCACCGCAAAAATGGGAGAAGGGCCTGGAAATCCTGAAACAGCCATTGAAAACTGTATGAGGGTCGCTATGAGTCGGATACCGACTCGATGGCACCTAACAACAACAACAACATCTGATGTAGATGAAATCATCCAGTCTGCTTTTTGTACCTGAGTTATTTTATTCAATATTATTTTCAAGTGATTCTTTCACATTGTTCTGAACATTGGTAATTTTTAATACTCTCACTTCTGTTTGATGTTCACTGAACAAATAAGTTGTAATTCATTTATTCATACTTCACTCTAAGGACATTCAAATTCTAAGGACATTTTGGGGTTAATGCATATAACATTGCTATTAACCTTGTTGCATTCATATTTTAGGAATTTATGCATATCTCTAATGTAGACTTTCTAAACTTCATTTTATTTTTTAAATTCATCTTAAATAAATTAAACCCTTTATTAAAGCAGGCTCCTTTATTTCCCAATGAATACTAGGTTAGTTTAATGTCTGAAGTTGTTGTTGTTAGGTGCCGAGGAGTTAGTATCCGACTCCTAGTGATCCTACAGACAACAGTAAAAGACTACTGTCAGTACTTCTCTACTATTCATAGGGTTTTCAATGGCTGATTGGTTTTTTGGGAGTGGGTTGCTGGGTCCTTCTCCCAAGCCTACAGCACCTGGTGCTCCCAGGTGATCTCCCATCCAAGTACTAACTAGGCCCCACCCTGCTTAGCTTCGGAGATTTGACAGCATCGGATGACACAGTGGTATGGCTGCCGGCAATGCCTGAAGTAGGTTGGGAAAATCTTTACACATTTTCTTCCTATGGTCATTTATTTTTTATGTACATATCCATGTATTCATTCTTTTTTTTTTCTGCCCTTACATGTCATCTGCTGACAATCACCGTATAGCTGTGAGGTCTTTTGGGGAACACTGTCTTATTACTTTTATTCTCCAAGTCAGTCCTTTATAATCATGCAGAAGAGAGCCATATATGAGTATAAATCTCAAAAGTACTTTGATTCCAACCTAATTATAGGTTTTGCTCTTTCAGAACAAGGTGAATTATAAATAAATAAACTAGCTGTTCAGATAATCTGCACCCAAAATATTAATTATACTTTTCTTTCAAATGTCAAATTTAGATAGTAAATTAAATTGTTGTTTTAAAATCCTTTACAGAGAACCTTTGAAAAATGTTATTACTCTGATATAAAATATGTACCAGTGCAAAATGGATACTGGACATGTGCTATGGTATTAATTGGCAATTTGGAAATTATTTTCTTTCATCATTCTGAATAACAAAGCTTTTAAATGAAGTAGGATCAGTTGTCTGTTACACTTTAATGTTACCAATTTTCATACATTTATCTCTTTAAAACATGAAATTACCTGTTCAAAATCATATGAATACCTTGGAAACATTAAAACCTGAGAAAGAAATCTATTTTCTACATCTATGTGTCTAAAAGTCATATAAAAATTTTATAGAGATTACCAAGAAACTACCAATACCTGATTAATCAAAAGGAGAATTCAGTTAACCTAATATTGCCTTACTATCACTATATGCCTCAACTATGATGTACTTGGTGATGTTCTCTCTGTTTCTACATTTTATTAACTTAATTTCAGCCTTTATATTACTGAATAATTTTCTGGTAAGCTCCAAAATATTTAGCCTTTCTAATGTAAGTACATACCTGCAGCTATACCACTGTGGTGTCTGATGCTGTCAGACCTTGTAAGCTAAGCAGGGTTGGGCCTAGTTGTTACTGGGATGAGACATTGCCTGGGAACACCGGTGCTGTAGGCTCGGCAGAAGGACCTGGCAACTCACTCCCAAAAACCAATCAGGCATTGAAAACCTTATGAATAGCAGAGAAGCACTAAACAATACTATTTCATCTGCTGTATGTGGGGTCACTATGAGTCGGACACCGACTAGAAGTTACCTAACAACATCAGTGTAAGTATAAGTTATGAATAAAAGAGCATATATATTATTTTCCTGATTTAGGAACAAAATGATAACGTGATAAACTGGCAAGTGAAATCAAACAGATTCAGCTCTGATACATAGTAAAAGCCGTGACAACAGCAGCAAGAGAAACAGTAATAATAATCAACCCTCTAAGGGACTTACAGTTTATATGCTGGTACTGGTGCTATATACTTTGTTTATGCATTAGCTCACTTCATCCCAGCAAAAACTGAGACACATGGAGTTTAACCACCTACATAATATTTCACAGCAGGGAAGTGGGAAATTCAGAAGGCCAAGGCCATATAAGTTAAGTGTTTATCCTTGCGGCCACTCTACTGGTTCTCATTAGACTCAAGAAGGAGGATCTTTAAGGAAACAAAGGGAATAGAGCATATTTGATACCATATTTTTCCCTTCTTTTCAAATAATTTTCTTTTCCGTACCTAGGTGTTGAATCTAGGGCCTCATACATACTTTGCAAGTATCTACCACTGTGCTGCGCCCTTAGCCCATTTTATTGTTTTATTTGGGGTGAAAGTCTTGTTAAATTATGCAGGCTGCCTCTGGTCTTGAACTTGCCATCCTCCTGCACCACCTCCTGAGTCACTGAATTTACAGGCACGCATATGCCAAAGCTCCAGGCCTAAATAATCTTACATTTCATAAAGTGCCTCTCTGCAAAGAGGTGTTCATGAATTAATTGCCGTAGATTACTATGCCAGAAAATGTCCTCCTGCTTCCTCTGAGGTGACCACATATGCAACATTCCTCACTGAGGTGTAAACAAAGCCCACTGCTATTTCACAATGTGCATTTGGCTTTCCTGGCTTTACAAATCAAGGATTTTTAAAAACCCAGTTCTCTACCAATTAGCTCTCAGTGTTATTTCTATACCCCATTTCTCTCTGCCTTCTCTTTGCCACCCACATCAAGGTCAAATCTCTCTCTAACCCATTGCTATGCTTTTGCTCCAGCCTACATTCATTTCACTCATTCCTCCTACCTGCTTTGCTAATGTCTCTTTTCATTTTAAACATTACAGTTTCCACCTACCTGCTCCAAGATTTGAAGATTTCCTCAGAGAATTCTAGCTACTCATATATAAATAGATAAATGTTTCCCAGGCAAACTTTTCTCTAAAGAAGTTTGCTTTTCCAATTAAGTACAGACCCAATGTTCTATAGATATTCTTCTAAACTAATTATTAATTGAGTGCTTCTTGATTGAATCTTACCCATAGATTAAAACATACCTCTTCATGTGGTTTGATTTGCTCATGATTCTTCATGCTTTATAATTAAGAATGATAATTATGCTACTGTATTTTTCTATTGGAAGGTGTCATGCTAATTAGATATTTTACACTACAATATTATTAGCTAGCAATTAAGAAATTGTTAACTTTACTCATTAATATGCCATTCTTGGTTATTTTCTAATTTAAAAAATATATTTAGCACAAATAAAAAGACATACTATGTAAGTTGTATTTTATAACTTGGCAAATTTACTGATGAATTCATTTAACAAGTACTAATTGGTACCTACTAAGGGCAAGAAATTTTATAAAAAGAACAGCAGTGCAGATGGTAAGAAAGGTAATAAGACTAAATAAAATATATCATATGTATTTGATTTTTTGTTTGTTGTTGTTGTTTTGGTTAATGATCAGAGGTCCAAGAAGATAAGAAAAAGGAAGAGGAAGGGGTGTGTAACATGGGAGTGTCAGACAGGAAGATTTTAATTCTGAATTCAATGTTCAGTACTGAAAATTCAGATTCTTCTAAAGACCTATCAAATCAGGGTAGATGAAATAATCCTCCTGAGATGGCCCACCAATATTTAAATGTGTGTCCACTCTCACATCTACTGTTTTACTTTCAGGATTGTGCTTCAGATTCTCAGTACGAGAATGAGAGCTAGAAGGGTTGACATTCAGTCTAAACGTTCCCATCCATATTTAATTTACATTGACAAATCATTAGAAGATAAAAAAGAAATAAATTTGTACCTAAAGTGAGAAACTGGGAGTACTTGACATTCTTAGTATGATGCCTACAGAAAGAAATTCATGAACATAAAAAGCAAACAAACAAAACATGTTGTTGTTGTTGTTAGTGCCTTTGAGTCACATAGGACTCAGCCACCTTCATAGGGTTTTCAATAGCTGTTTGTTTTGGGGATTGTTTCAGGAGTAGGCTTCCACATCCTTCTCTCATTTTTGCAGTGCTGGGAATCAAACATAGGGCCTTAGAGAGGGCAGAGAAGCATTCTACGTACTGAGCTAAACTCTAACCCTGATTGCAGACATAGATGAGAAAAATCTGTATCTATTTTCATAAAAACAAATTTAGCATTTCCTTCATTTATGATTGAATTTCAATAGTATCAGTGTTATCTGTCATTTTTTTGCCAACAGGCATCACAGATATTTTTGTATTTTAAGTATAGATGTTACAGAAACATGAAGTAATCATTTACCCCCATCACTGTTGAAGAATTACAGTAATTATTAGATCCACAGCAAGATCTTGCTTTTGAATGCATTAATAAAGAAGCACATATATTACTGCATAAGTTTCTTTTAAATAGCATAATAACATCATTTTAGTATAATTTGTTTCCTGTAGAAGTCTATGCATTCTATTATGTGAAATATGAGAAGAAGATAAGAGAGAAAAAATATATGAAATAAAATGTATGAATATAAAGTAGAATATGCACATTCTATTCTAAAATTTCTGTCAGGGAGGGAATCTTCAGGAAGTGACATTTGAACTGACAGCCAGATTGTGGAGCAGTGAGTCATATGGAAAGTTAGGAAGGGGACTCCAGGGCAAGGGGGTAGCTTGGAAAATAGTGCCCAAAAAGGAAAGAACTTGGAGAACATTTACTAGAGGCTGAGGGGGAAAAATGTGTGGCAATGTGTAGAGTTTCATTTCCATCTATGTTTAGCTACATGAATCCACTGGCAGAATTGGTTGATAGATGATTTTTAACCAAAGTTCGTCTATAGCCAAGAGAGTTTAACAAACCGGAATAATAGTGAGCTTATATACCAAGGGTTGATAAAAATGATCACTATAGAAATTAAGCTAAATAAGGAGAAGTATGCCTATCAAAAGTGGAATCTTGGAGGAGGAATAGTGAGAGGATGAAAAGAATAACCAGTTTGTAGGTTCCAGGGAGATCTGATGATTGCTGGAGATGAATATTAGAAAGAATACATAGGAATTTCCTTGTAGAAGTACCAGCAAGAGAGAAGAGTAGATATGGAGTTACAGAGAAGTATGTGATTCAAGGTAACTTACCTCACTAGTATCTTAGTCCCTTTACTAGGACTGAACTGTTCACTGCTTTCTTCATACCCCTTAGAATTTTTGCTAGCACACAGAATGTGATTAATAAATAGTAAAAACTAAAGAGATTATCAAATATATGTTCAAGATTTAAGATGATAAGTTTTCTTAATGGATACAATTATTTTTACATTGGGAAAAAGGAGTGGGAAACAAATTAGTGTTATTTCTTAAATATCATTATAAAATGATAAATATTAGCCTTGTTATAAACAATAGTGCTTATTTTATATCTATTTAAGTAGGAATGCCAGGACAGGTACAACAAGAAAACAGGATTGATGTGTATGATTCTTTCCTGTAGTTAAGAATTTAAGGGAATTTGATTTAAATTTAGGCACATATACTACAAAAAGGCAATACACAGAAATACCTTCAGTATCTTAATTGAATACTGCTTTGAAATTTGTGTTCTATTCCCAGCTAACCTATCAGCCAAGAATGAATCAAATAACATTTTTAGAAGACAAAGTTTGCACTCTTTCTGAAGAATATTACTTGCAGGTATATTTAAGTAAAGTCTTACAAAACCCAATAAACTGTAGAAAGTCCCCTGTGCAATTTTAAACATATCTGAATTATTGTCTTATTGAAGCTCACACACTATCCTCCTAACAAATAGTATTATTAAGCAGTAGATCCATGTAGTGATACATTGTTTTTGTTAGGTGCCTGGAGTTGGGTTCAACTCATGTGACCCTATGTACAACAGATGAAACACTCCCTGACACTGTGCCATGCCCAGCACTATGTCAGTCCCTCTTCGCTATTCATAGGGTTTTCAATGGCTGATTGTTTTTTGGGGAGTGCTCTGTCAGGTCCGTCTCCCAAGCCTACAGCACCTGATGTTCCCAGGTGGTCTCCCATCCAAGTATTTACCAGACTCAACCCTCCTTAGTGTCTGAGATCTGACAGGATCAGATGCCAGTGTGGTATGGCTGCAGGCAGTGATACATTGGAGATAATTATTTCTTGTGATATCAACAATCAAGAAACAAAGTAAAGCCAAAGGGCGATCAAAAATCCCAGGAAAAATAAACTGCTCTATTAGAAGTCATAATTTAAATAAGTAAACAAAATGTAACGTTATTTGGAGGAATTTTATTTGGTATAGAAAAATGTAATTCCACCCATTTTGATGATTAAAGTATTTAATTTAGATGACACAACATTACAAATATAGAATTATCACTTCAAATTACCTCCCACTAGTTATGCAGTTATTCATAATTTTAATATTATATATCCTTGATATTGAAAAACTGTTTGTTTCATATTTAACAACAAATTTTTCCCAAGCACGGCATATATACCCCACTAAGGGTGGTTCCCTGAGGACAGAGATTCTGCCTTGTTCACTGCTGTTTGAATATCACAAAGAGTAATGACTGCCCTGACACATAGTAGACACACAATAAGTATTTCTTGACATAATCATGGAACAGAATATATCTGTTATTTACTTTGACATTTCAGGACAAGGGAACTGGAGGGGAAAGTAAGGGAATAGTTTGTTGTGTATGTTCCTTTGTAAGAATATTAACTTCTAACAAAAAATATCAGTAAAAAATGAAAGGACAGGATACAGCCCCTATTCTCCGGGACCTCATAGCCTAACTAAAGGCCACACATATAATTGAAAAAAAAGTGACAGATGTTTTGATGTTGGTATAAATAAAATACAAAGGTAAAAAGCCCCCAAACAATGAAAGTTTAATTCACTGGAGAAAGGCTTAGGCTACATAGGCTGAGGAGGGAGATATGATAGAGCTTGAAAACAAAGAAGAACCTTTACAGATGGTGGAGATGGAATGTGGCAAAGAGAACAGCAGATAAAGGGCACGTCAGAGGAAAATAGTACAGCACTTAAGGGTTATGCCTGCAGCCATAGCACTGTGGCATCTGATCCCATCAGATCTCAGAAGCTAAGCAGGGTTGGACCTAGTTAGTACTTGGATGGGAGATCGCATGGGAACACCAGATGCTGTAGGCCTGGGAGAAGGACCCACTCCCCAAAATCAATCTGCCATTGAAAACCCTATGACTAGCAGAGAAGCACTGACAATAGCATTTCATTTGTTGTACTTAAGGTCGCTGTGAGTTGGACACCAACTCAACGTCATCTAACAACAACATAGGTGGTATAGAAGAAGGGCTACACAAGATTCAAGAAGTAGATAAAGACTGGGTTATGACATGGAAGGAGTTTGGAACTTATCCTTTTTACATTTTGGACAAATGCAGTTGTGTAAAACCTTGTGAACTTAAAAAAAAAGTTATCATAGATACTCCTAAAGAAAGGCAACTTGGTAAATAAAGTTAAAGCTCATTCTCCGTAAGTGTAAAAATAAAAGATGTTAGGCCATTATAAAAAGAGAGGTCACCTTCCTCAAAACGGTGCCTTTAAATGACCCTTCACAAAGTATCAAAGCTATATATGAAGAACAGTTCCTTTCATCAAAACACAAAGAAAACACAAAACACAAAAACACAATCAAAACACAAAGAAAATACCATATATGTATAAGAAAAATTATTTAAGAAAGCTACTCATAGGCTCCAGTAACTCTTAAAGCTCCATTTGGTTGCATGTGTTTTCTTGAACTTCTCTGTAAATAAGAGAGTGTAGTGCATCCATAAAATAGCTATTCCATTTGACTTTTGTATTACTAATATAGAAGCCATCACTAAATTAAAACAAGAAGGAAGAAAGGAAGGAAAGAAGGAAGGAAGGAAACAATAAAAGAAGAAAACAAAAATCAAATTGAGTAATTTGTCAAGAATTAATGTACATTGCTGTATGTTAAGTGTTTATTGGAACAAAGACAAATATGCATCTTGTTTGCCTTCATTTCCCCAAAGCACAACTTAATTATTGCTGTCATATAGCTCCTGGTAACAGACTCACATCATAATAGTCCTCCTACACCACAAGATCAATGGAACCCTGGAAGCTACAACAGAAAGAAATTAGAACGTGCATCAAATTTGTGAAGCTTATAAAGAAAACACATTTGCCCTTCATGTATTTTTAAAAAGATCCTTATTTCATTATATTATATAAATAGTTTCTCTGTTCAGCACAGTAGATAGGACTGAACTTTGGTGGTATCACATTTTTCAGTATAACAGAATACTATTCACGTTTAATAAAGATTTTAGTGGTGATATTATTATGCTATGGGGACTTCGTAATGTCTGAAGAAGGACTTGACATATCAGCTCATTTATTTGCCTCATTTTATTCTTAATCTATGACACTCAAGAATTTTTTTCCCAACAAAAATGAAGACTAGCTTTTTAATTTGTTGTACCTCATGGTTTGTTTTCAGTAGCAGATTCAGTTGTATAATAGATAAAATAAAACTCATAACTTAGAACAGCATTTTGTACATGCACTCATTTAAGTCTATTTCCCATTGGACCAAAAGTCCCCAACCATGAGGCTGTGTATCAGTATAATTGCTAGGAACAGGTCTGCACACCAGGAAGTGAGCTTCAGGGGAATAAGCCAACTTCATGTGTATTTACAGCTGCTTACCATTACTTGTATTACAGCCTGAGCTTCCCCTCTCCACAGTGGAAAAATTGTCTTTCATGAAACCAGTTCCTGGTACCAAAAGGGTTGGAGAACACTGCTTTACAAAATAAATTTTTAACTGAATACACTAGTTTTGGCACCACAAAATTTAAGTAATTGATTTTAACTTTAGGATCAAACTCTCAACACTGATGGAACTGAGTTTTATTTAAAAATACTATTGATGAAAATAGGAAAATGTATCCCTTTCTCTTCATGGTGGTGATTTATTGCATCAACACATTTCTTTTGATTTTCTACTTCAGGCACTTCCCATTTGCTTTTCCAATACTGAGTAATTCCCAAACGTAATTAGTTGAACACTGAAAAAATCATTGCAAAATTCTATTTTTTCATTATTGGTTTTAATATTTTATGGTATTGACAAGAAATATTATGTGAGAAGAAATAGTGTTAACTTACAAGAATGTTTGTGGGATTTAGCTCAGTGGGTAGAGTGCTGCAGTCTCTGAGGCCCTGAGTTCAATTCCTAGCACCGCAAAAATGGGAGAAGGACCTGGCAATCCACTCCCAAGGCAATACAGAAGCACTCAGCCATTGAAAACCCTATGAGGGTCTCTATGACTCGGATGCCAACTCGATGGCATCTAACAACAATAAGAATGTTTAGACTTTGGATATCTTTGAAAAATAACATTATAGACCTCAATATTCTGATGTTTAATATTATTGATTGTTTCAGTAATTATTCTAAGGGGATGTGATAGACCTATTGTATTTATTGACCTGAGATCTCATGAATTGGTTGAATGGCCTAGCAAGAGATCAAGTGCTCCAAATATATTTTAGTATATTGGAGTAGTAATGGCAATTGCAGCACATGCATGTTTTTTAAAATCACTGTCCAGATGTATAAACTCTAGTGTCCTTACTAATGACTAATTTTAGTGAGCTACAGTATTTTTTTTTTCTGTACTGACAGAACAAACCCAGCGCCTTGTACATACTTTGCAAGCACTCTACCATTAGATATTCCTCAAAACCCCTTTTAAATTTTTTTATCTTGAGGCAGGTTCTCGCTAAGTTAGATAGGCTGCCTTGGGACTCCAAAAAATATATATTCCTCCTGCCTCTTTCTGTCAACTCTCTGGGATTACAGGCAAGGAGCAGTGGGCCTGGTTGAGTTATAGGATTTTTAATACTAGAATTTATGAATTTATATCTACTTATTCTGCACAGACTATTAAACCAGCTTTAATTTGTGTGACCAACATAATTTAGAAAGGAAAAATGGTTCATTAGCTTTATTAACACTAATTTAAGATTAAGATTCCTTATTTCTCCTCTGTTGTAAGTAATGATGCACAACTTCAAGGCAGTTTGCTAAAGGTTATTGTTGTTATTATTGTTAGGTGCTGTCGAGTCATGTCCAACTTATAGTGATGCTATGTACAATGGAATGAAGCACTCCCCGATTCTGTGCCAGGCACAGGACCTTATTTATATTTAATCCATTGTTGCAGACACTGTGTCAATCCATCTGGTGGAGGGTTTTCCTTTTGTTTTTTTCATTGACCTGCCATTCTCCCAAACATGATGTTTTTCTCCAGGGATTGGACCCTGCTGACTACCTGTCTAAAATATGTAAGATGTGGTCTAGCCATCCTTACTTCCAAGGAGCACTCTGTTTGCATTTCTTCTGGGACAGATCAGTTGGTTCTTTGGGCAGTCCATGATATATTCAATAATTGTCTCCAGCACCATAATTCAAAAGCATCAATTCTTCCCCATCTTAGTTATATTCGAGAAATATTTTAACTATTTACTATCTACTACCCATTTATAATATTTCTAGAATTTCTGCAACATAGATGAAAATATTAACTTTTTATGCAATGTGTAAAAAGAATAACTATTAAAATGATAAGAAGAATATATATTCTTGATTAATATTTTATTGTTCATTTAATATATGAAATCAATATTTTGTCAGAGCAGCAAAATTAAAGTTTTTGTAGTTGAGTGTGAATAAGAAAAATGATATCAATAATGTAATGAAAATTATATTGTGTTAAGACATTGTACAACTTCATTACTGCATCCAATGAAAAATTAATGTTCAAATATCCTAATGGCTAAATTGTTTTTGCTTTTCTGAGATTGTGTGAATATAATAGATAAAATTCTGTTACTTTTTTATCAAGCATGATAAAGCACATGAACAAAAAGATTTCTTTCAGATATGTTTTTCACATTATTTATGTATATATTGTTGTTGTTGTTAGGTGCCATGGAGTCGGTATCCAACTCATAGCGACCCTCTGTACAACAGGGGAAACACTATTGTCAGTGTTTCTCTGCTGTTCATAGGGTTTTCAATGGCAGATTGCTTTTTGGGAAGGGGTTGCCAGGTCCTTCTCCCAAGCCTACAGTATCTGGTGTTCCCTGGCGGTTTCCCATCCAAGTACTAACCAGGCCCAACCCTGCTTAGCTTCCGAGATCTGACGGGATCGGATGCCACAGGGCTACGGCTGCAGGCATGTGTATATAGTGTGTGTATATAAAAATAGAGCACAGAAAACAGAGCTCTTAATTATGTGTGTATATAAATAAGTTATATATATGTGTGTGTGTGCGTATACATATGTGTGCGTATAACATATATATGTGGAGAGAGAGAGAGACAGAGAGAGAGAGAAACTTAAGAAGTAGCCCAGACTGGTCTGGAACTCATATGTAGCAGACATTAGACTCAAAATCACAATTGTCCTGCCTCAACTTCCTTAGTACTGGGATTACTGAGGTGTACCATCATGTTTGTCCCTCTAGAAGTGTTCAATATACAAATTTTAGAAATAAAATAATGTCATAATATTAATAAATATTAGTTCTCATTTTATATTTTCCTATTTGCAATCCACTCCCAAGGCAATCCCGAAACAGTCAGCCATTGAAAACCCTATGAGGGTCGCTATGAGTAGGATACCGACTCGATGGCACCTAATAACAACAACAACAACACTTACTCACCAAATCTATTTATATTGTGCCCTATTCAACTTGCAACAAAAATAGACTAATTTCAGGAGTAACTTAAAATAGGTGCTGAACAGTATATACCTAAAGCTGTGGGGTGGAGAGAAAATTATATTTTGGAGTACTAGTAGGCTAACCAAAATCTTAGCACTAGTTTTAAATTTTAGCAGGCAAATTCTACTTAAATAGGCAGCATATGTTTATAGTATAGGTAGCATGGTCCATTTTCATCTTATAGGAGCTCTCTACAGATTCTTATTATATGAGATTTTTCTGTCCACTTAATTTTTTTTAAAGTACATCCACCAAATGTGTGTGTCTCTCTGTGTGTGTATGTCCACACATATGCACATGCATGTAGACATTACAAGAATTTTGGTTTGGAGAGTAGACATTTCTAATTTTTTTCAGATACCAAAGAATGGTGCCGTAATCTTGACTATTCATACCAGGTGTAGTAAACACAGAAGTTATGTTGAGTAGAGGAGTCTGGTTTGTAATAACTGCATAAAATGATATGTCTAATTGAGGATTTTTTTTTTCCAAAAATTTAGAGAGCATCCTGCACAACTTAGTGAGACCCTGGGTCAAATAAAAAATTAAAAATGGGCTGGGACCGCCACCCAGTGGTACACCACTTGCAAGGTACATGTGAGGCAGTAGATTCAACTGTCACATACCACACACAAACACACACACACACACACACACACACACACACAGAGCAATAATAATAATAATAATAATAATAATAATATTAACAATAATAATAATAATTCATGTTCAAATTTAGTTACTGTTAGTTGCCATTTTGGTGATGGTGGATGGTGGGAACTTTGGGAAGTGATGGGGTCATGAGGTCAACACTGTTGTAAATGGGACTAATGTCATGAAAAAAGGGTGAGTTTAGTCTCTTTTGGTCTCTTTACCCTTCCATTTGTCACCCTATGATGTCACAGAATGCAAGCCCTCACCAAATAAGATAACTTAATTTTGGAATCCTCAGGCTCTAGAAAAAGAGAAAAATTTCTGTTCGTTATAAATGACCCAGTTGGAGACATTCTATTACAGCAGTTCGAAATGGACTAAGATAGTAGGTAAATGATATTAAAGAAAATCATTTTATTACTTGTAGCTGACATAGTATATCTTACAGATTTATCTGTGTTTAACCATTGGTAGCCTGCAATTGTACTACTGTGGTGTCCAATCCTGTCAGATCTCTGAAACTAAGCAGGGTCGGGCCTAGTTAGTACTTGGATAAGAGACTTCCTGGCAATACCAGGTACTGTAGGCTTAGGAGAAGGATCTGGCAACCCACTCTCCAAAACAATCAACCATTGAAAATCCTATGAATAACAGAGAAGCACTGACAATAGTATTTCACCTGTTGTACATAGGATCACCATGAGTAAGACACTGACACAATGGCACCTAACAACAACAACAAAAACCATTGGTACCAATACCTGTTCTGTGAATAAGAATAGTATATGGGGCAGGTATTACTAGTTAATCAATATGTATTTCAGTAGTGGATTACATTTTGCTTGACATGGCAATGTGTCCTGTGAAAAATTTTGTCTTAACTCCCTTTCAGCTAGGCATAGTCTTATGGTATATTTAAAAGTTAATAATACATAATGTGATTATTCCAAGAAAGCACCACCTCTTCCCACTTACTCCTCCTTCTTGCTTCATAATTATGTTTTAGTGCCATGCTTAGATATAGAATGGCACTTTGGGATAAAATTAAAGAGATAAATATGACAGGGCAGCTCAAAGCAATCCTAATTAATGTAGTATACAAAATAAAACCAGAAAAGTGTAGAGTCGAGATCAGATAATATTAACTTAGGGAGAAATGCCAAGAGTTTCTATCATGAAAGACTGCACAATGTTTTGGACAAGATGATTCAGGGCCCTGAGTTTTTCATATGTAAGTACTATAACATTGGGAAAGGCAGTATACTTCTTTGATTAGGTTTAAAATAATAATTTACTTTTAACTGAAAGGATTGGATGTCAAAATGTCTGTATTGTACTTTGAGTATATATTCAATATTATGTTCTTAATAACTGCAACTTTAAATTATATATGTCAAAATTCAATTATTTCTATACCAATTTGTTTAGAAAAATGTAGTCCAGTGATTATCAATAAAAATGTCAAATAGTCACAGAAGGGTTAACATATTATGTGTGGGTGGAAAAGCATGCCACACTTTTAAATTCATGAAAAGAAGATATAGTTTGAACCATTGTCCTAACTGATTTTTAAGGGGTTTTAAAAACCTATCATTTTTTCATTAATGATCAACATCATTATCTAGTTAGTGATGAACTGCAAGATTTCTTTATTTGAAACTCAGAGTTCTGTTCTCTGCCTAGTATATTAACCAATTATTTATAATTGGATTCAGAACATAATATGAATATGTCAAAATTTGGAAATCACTTCTTAAAAGTTTAAATAAGGATTTTCCCTCATTCCATTGCCTTTTAAATTTTATAGAGCTGAAACAGTAAATTTTTGTTTAAGAACTCAGAAGTAGACTATTATAAAAGTTGAGAATTGAGTTCTTTATAGCTATGACCTTGCATTTCTCTATGAAAGTGATTCTTTATGTTTTCAATATACTCTCAAATTTTTATGAGCCAGTATTATAACTATCACAGAGGCTGAGAGAAAATATCGGCATATATAACCAGCAATCAGAATAGTGGCTTTGGTTTCAGATGAGCCTCAATAGGTCTTTGGTTCACATGTAAGCATTCAGTTGACTACAATGTGCCTTCTCTCAACCTCACATTAAATGCTAATGAAAATTTACAAAAAAATAAGATGTCAAAAACTGAAAGAAACAGGGTAAACTAGTGAAGACTTGAAACAATAAACAGAATATAAACTGTTCATGCTAGCTTCTGATATGTAGAAAATGTTCAAGAAATGTCTATTTCACTTTCATGTATGTTTTCATAGATGAAATGTCTTGTGATGTAGTTAATTCACTACTTAAAAAATGTGCCCTCATTTGAGGAAATCTGGGGGTCTTTAAGGTAAGTCTTTGGGGGACAGTCTATTCCTAGCTTTTAAAAATGCTATCAACTCATTCATTTTTCATCCAGATGGTATGAAATAATGCACCATATTGTTGCTGTCTTACATGTGCTAATAGTAACAAATTATAATTATGGTTAAATTATTTCTTTTTCATCTCTTCTCTCTAATGAAAATTGAACTCCTCCATAGGTGATTTGAAAGGAATGCCACAGAATTTGTCTTTGTCAAACCAACAGATGTTAGAGTCCTAGAAAAACAGAAGTTTTATCTGTGTTAAGAATAAACAGAAATTGTCAGCTGTTTTCACATTTTTCATAAAAATTTTTGCTTTACTTGCAGCCGACTTCCTCATCCAAATAAAAGAGAAGCAGGATCCACTGATATCCACTAATAACAATGGTGAGAAATAAGAACAATTTGATATTTTTCCTATTTGGTCCCCAGTCTCTTACTCTTTGGTCTGGATTTTCTTTGGTTTATTAATTTGTCAAAGAGAACTTTTGCTGACTAAAAAGGAGAGGACAAGTATTACTTTAAAAATATATGGCCAGGGCTGGGAAGGGAGCTCACTGGTAGAGTGCTTGCATAGAATGTACAAGGTTCTAGCACTGCACAGCAAAACAAAATGAAACAAAACTCTGTGTGTGTGTGTGTGTGTGTGTGTGTGTGTGTGTGTGTGTGTGTGTGTGTGTACATACACAGATACATATATCTTTGGCCAATATCCATCACAATCATCATGTTGCAGGTTTTTTAAGTGCAATAAAGTTTCTGGAAAGTTAAAATTTTGAAAATATAATATCTTTGACCTTAATACTAACGATGATATGAAAATTTCTTCATGATAATTTTAAAAGCAGTTTTAAACAATTTTATACAGCAAAAGCCATTTTATAAAATAAAAACCACCTCACCCATAAGCACAAAGATATTTATACACATACACACATAAAAAATATATATAAGCATAGGGTAAACTCCTTGTATCATTTTTTACACTGAAAGTCACCATATTCATTTAATTTTCTGCTTACATCTTGGTCCTCTTATTCCTCTTTTCCTTTGCTGATGTCTCTATTCTTTCCAACCCTTTAATTTTTAAAGTCATCCACAGCTCTGTTTTTTAATATGTTCTCATGCTATTTATGATCTTAGGTAACTTCAGCAACATTTGTCTGTTTGTTTGACATTACAAGAGACTACTCCCAGGGCTTCACACATACCAGGCAACCATTCTACAGATGAGCTACATCCCCACCTTCACTCTCAAATTTTAAATACCAACAATATGGTGATTACCCCAGTTTTATGTCTCCATTCTGCCTCTTTCCTAAATCTGAAATTATCCAAAGCCTACTTATATCTCCACTTGAGTGACATATAAACATGTCAAAGTTAACAGTCCTAAAGTTTAATTTCTGATTCTTAAACCACTCCAAACTTCTTCAATAGTCATCCTATCTCACTTTATGATAACTCAACCCAGTTCCTTAGGTTTAAAATTTTGGAGACATCCTTGAATCCTTTCTTTGTTCCATGCTATGCATCTAATTTATTAGCAAAGCCTGCTGGCTTTATCTTCAAATTTTACCCAGAACTGAATCATTTTGCTAGAGCTACACTGGTTCAAACCTATAGCTACTCCGAGTTACTGCAAATCTTTGTCATCTCCCAGAATCACATTTTGCACCATTCAATCATTTTTCAACACAACCAACATGATGTTTCAAAACCAGAAGGAGGTACTACTCTTCTCTTAAAAGTCTTCCAATTTTTTTTCATCTGCAAAAACCAAAATACATACTGTAATAAGTATCTTTGGACCAGGCAATTTGATCCTAGCAATTAGATCACTCTCTTCACTATGTTTCCCTCCACTTCATCCACTCAAGTTTCCTGGCTATCCTCAAACATGCAAATCATGTTTCAAACTCATAGTTATTGACTTTGCTATATCTTCATACTGGAACATTCTTTTTCAGAAATCTATATGGATTGATTTATCAATTCCTCTGTAAATTTTTCTCTGGATACTCAATTTAAAATGCAGTAAGTCCTTCTCCCCACAGTCCTTATCCTCACTGTAGCATTATTTTTCTTCTTACCACTTACCATTATCTTCTTTCACTCAATTTTCTTTTGCATGTATTTTTCCATCAAAATTTATTAAGCTTTGTGAAGACAGATGATTTTTTTGGTTTATTTCTGTATCATTAAGGCTTAAAAGAGTTTCTGGCACATGGAAAGTGCTCAGTTAATAGTAAAAATCATTTTCTCTAGGAAATAAGCACTGGAAAAGTGAAGGAGAATACTTGTGAGTACTTTTTTTGCAGCACTACTTCAAAGAATAGGGCTGAGAATTAGCTCAGTAGGCAGAGTGATTGCTCTGCACACTCTGAGACCCAGGGTTCAATCCCCAGCACCGCACAAAATGGGAGAAGGACCTAGCAGTCCACTCTTACAACAATAAGCCATTGAAAACCCTATGAATAGCACAGAAGCACTGATATAGTGCCAGGCATGGCACAGTGTTGAGTAGTATTCTGTTCTGTTGTACATAGGGTCGCTATGAGGTGAACTTCACTCAACAGCACCCAACAACAATAACAACTTCAAAGAATAAGATCATGGATGAATTTCACTTTAATTTCTTTATATGTTTCAAAAAGGTAAAACTGAAAGTTCTAGTAATATTTTTCTCTCTGCTTGACAATTTGAAAATTTACAGTCCAAGTGCTTATTATTCTTGTCAGATTATATTCTCATTGATCCAAAAATGGAAAGCATTGCTAATTGCTTCTATAGGTGGAACTAATAACTTAATATTGCAACTTTGGGTACTTTATTTTTAAAAAGCTAAGGAAGTCTCAGGCTGGTGTGCATGTCAGGCCAACTGTAAGTGGAGTATCCCTAAGAGGAACAAGGCAGCAAGTGGTCTGCATAGGAAGCAGTTCCAAAAAGAGCAGCAGA